>JAJSRW010001714.1:0-28722 GCA_022414725.1 Microglena sp. YARC | reverse complement strand
CGGCAGAGAGTGTATGATATCCACGCTTGTTGTGTGCTATGGAGAAGATAGTGTAGTATACATATTAGAGTCTAGAGTTCACAAACACTCACACCACCTGTGTTCAGTTCACGCTGTAGCAGTCATATGGTGCAAACCACCTCAACAACCCACCTCACATACCATCTGTTGTTCAGTTCACAGCTGTATGGCAGTCATTTGGTGCACATACCTCACAAACACTCTCACAACCACCTCACAACCACCTGTGTTCAGTCACGCTGTATGGCAAGTCCATTGGTGCAACCGACTCACAACCATCACAAACACGCTGTGTTCAGTTCACGCTGTAGGCAGTCATTGGTGCACAACCACTCACAACACCTCACAACCACCTGTGTTCAAGTTCACGCGTAGGCAGTCATTGGTGCACAATCCACCTCACAACCAACCTCACAACCACCGTCACAACCACCTGTGTTCAGTTCACGCTGGTAGGCAGTCATTGTGCACAACACTCACAACCCCTCCACAACCACCTGTTTCAGTTCACTGATCTGGTAGGCAGTCATTGGTGCCGACAACCACTCTCACAACCGACCCAAACCACTGTGTTCAGTTCACGCTGGTAGGCAGTCATTGGTTGCACAACCACCTCAAACCACCTGCAACACCTGTCTTCAGTTCACGCTGTAGGCAGTCATTGTGCACACCACCGTATACAACCTCACAGATGTGAGTACCAACCTGGTGTTCAGTTCACGCGTAGGCAGTCATTGGTGGCACCAACCACTCTCTACAACCAACCCCACAACCACCTGTCGTTCAGATTCACGCTGTAGTATTCATTGGTGCACAACCTCTCTACCTCACAACCACCACACAAGCCGCGACCATGTGTTCAGTTCGACGCGTAAGCACAGTCATTTGTGCACGCAACGCCCCCGGTTCACAACGCGACCTCACAACCATGATAGCTCTCTCTCACCTTTCACGCTGTTAGAGTCATGTGGTAGGACAACCACTCACAACACCGAGAGAGCTCTGTGTTTCAGTACATGGTTCACGCTGTAGGCAGTCCATTGGTGCCACAACCTCCACCCCACCTTACAACCACCTACATAAACCACCTGTGTTTCAGTTTCACGCTGTAGGCAGTCATTGGTGCACAACATCCTCACAATCCACCTCGACAACGCACCTGTGTTCAGTTCACGCTGTAGGCAGTCATTGGTGCACAAACACCGTCATCAACCACCTCACAACCACCTGTGTTCAGTCACGCTGGTAAGGCAGTCATTGGTGCACAACCACCTCGAACCACCTCACAACCACCTGTGTTCAGTTCAACGCCTGTAAGGCAGTCATTGGTGGCACAACCCCTCACAACCACCTCACACACCTCACACACCACCTGTGTTCAGTTCACGCGGTAGGCAGTCATTGGTGCAGCAAACCACTCACAACCACCTCACAACCCTGTGTTCAGTTCACGCTGTAGCAGTCAATTGGTGCACAACCACCTCACACCACGCTTCACAGACCACCCTGTGGTTCATTCTACCTGTAGGGCAGTCCATTGGTGCACAACCACCTCACAAACCAACTCCAACAAGATCCATATCACCTGTGTTAGTTCACGCTGTAGCAGTCTTGGGGGCCACAACTCACCTACATCCACCTCACATTACCACCTCACAACCCCTGTGTTTCAGTTCAACAGCTGTAGGCAGTCATTGGTGCACAACCACCTCACAAACCATCCTCACCAATCCACCTGTGTTCAGTTCAACTGCTGTAGGTCAGTCATTGGTGCACAACCACCTCACACCACCTCACAACTCTACCTGTGTTCAGTTCACGCTGTAGGCAGTCATTGGTGCTCAATCCAACCTCACAACCACCTCACAGCTCTGTACACCTGTGTTCAGTTCACGCCTTGTAGGCAGTCATTGGTGCACAACCACCTCACAACCACCTCAACAACCCACCTGTGTCAGTTCACGCCGTAGGCAGTCAATTGGTGCACAACACCTCACAACCACCTCACAACCACCTGTGTTTTCAGTTCCGCTGTAGGCAGTTCATGTGGTGCAGCAACCACACTCAAACCAACCTCACAACCACCTTGTGTTCAAGTTCACCGCTGTAAAGGCAGTCAATGTGGTGCACAACCACCTCACAACCACCTGACAACCACCTCACAACCACTGTGTTCAGTTACGCTGTAGGCAGTCATTGGTGCACAACCACCTCACAACCACCTCACAACCACCTGTGTTTCAGTTTCACGGCTGTAGGCATCATTGTGCACAACACCTCACAACCACCTCACAACCACCTGTGGGTTTCAGTTCACGCTGTAGGCAGTCATTGGTGCAACAACACACATCACAAACCACCTGCACAACCACCTGTGTTCAGTTCACGCGTAGGCAGTCATTGGTGCAGCACCACCTGCACAACCACCTCACGAACACTCTGTGTTCAGTTCACTGCTGTAGGCAGTCATTGGTGGCACAACCACCTCACAACCACCTCCAACCACCCTGTGTTCAGTTCACGCTGTAGGCAGTCCATTGGTGCACAACCACCTCACAACCACCTCACAAACCACCTGTTCTTCAGTTCACCAGCTGTAGGCAGTCATTGGTGCAGCACCACCTCACAACCACCTCACAACACCACCGTTCACAACCAACGCTGTGTTTCAGTTTCACGCTGTAGGGCAGTCATTGGTGCACATAAACCACCTCACAACCACCTCACAACACCTGTGTTCAGTTCACGCTGTGGCCAGTCATTGGTGCACAACCACCTCACAACCACCTCACAACCGACCTTGTGTTCAAGTTCAAGCTGTATGGCAGTCATTGTGCAACAACCACCTCACACACGACACCTCACAACCACCTGGTGTTCAGTTCATGAGCAGGACAGTGGAAGACACTCATTGGTGGTGTAACTATAGGCCGAGAGCTACCGAGGCTATATATATATAGAGACCTCACAACCACCTGTGTTCAGTTTTCCACGCTGTAGCAAGTTCGCGTTGTGCCGAGGAGCAACTCGCACGGTATCCTCACAACCACCTCACAACGCACCTCACAACACCTGTGTTCAGTTTCACGCTGTAGCAGTCATTGGTTGCACAACACCCTCACAACCACCTCACAACCACCTGTGTTTCAGTTCACGCTGTAGGCAGTCATTGTGCACAACGCACTCACAACCCCTCACAACCACCTGTGTTCAGTTCACGCTGTAGGCAGTCATTGGGGTGCACCAACACCTCAAACCACCTCACAACCACCTGTGTTCAGTTTCACGCTGTAGGCAGTCATTGGTGCACAACCACCTCACAACCAACCTCACAACCACCTGTGTTCAGTTCATGCCGGTAGGCAGTCATTGGTGCACAAACACCTCACAACACCTCCACCACCTGTGTTCAGTTTCACGCTTAGGCAGTCATGGTGGCACAACCACCTCACAACCACCTCACAACCACCTGTTTGTTCAGTTCACGCTGTAGCAGTCATTGGTGCAGCAACCACCTCACACACCTCAAACCACCTGTGTTCAGTTGCAACGCTGTAGAGGCAGTCAACTGGTGCACAAACACCTCACGAACCACAATCACAACCACCTGTGTTCAAGTTTCACGCTGTAAGGCAGTCATGGTGGCACAACCACCTCACAACCACCTCACAACCACCTGTGTTCAGTTCACAGCTTAGGCAGTCATTGGTGCACAACCACCTCACAACCAACCTCACACCACCTGTGTTCAGTAACCACGCTGTAGGCAGTCATTGGTGGCACAAACCACCTCACACCACCTTTACAACCACTCACAACCAGCCTGTGTTTCAAGTTCACGTCTGTAAGGCAGTCATTGGTGGCACAACCACCTCACAACCCCTCACAACCACCTGTTGTTCAAGTTCCACGCTGTAGGCATCATTGGTGCACACCACCTCACAACCACCTCACAAACCACCTGTGTTCAGTTTCACGCTGTAGGCAGTCATTGGTGCAGCAACCACCTCACAACCACCTCACAAGCGCACCCTGTGTTCAGTTCACGGCTGTAGGCAGTCAATTTGGTGCACAACCACCTCACAACCACCTCACAACCACGCTCGACAACCACCTGTGTTCAGTTCACAAACGCTGTAGGCAGTCATTGGTGCAACAACCACCTGCACAACCACCTCACAACCACCTTGTGTTCAGTTCACGCTGTAGGCAGTCCATTGGTGCACAACGCACCTCACAACCACCTCACAACCCACACCTGTGTTGTTCACGCTGTAGGCAGTCCATTGGTGCACAACCACCTCACAACCACCGTCACAACCACCTGCTGTTCAGTTTCACGCTGTATCAGTCATTGGTTGGCACAACCACCTCACAACCACTCACAACCCCTGTTCAGTTCACGCTGTAGGCAGTCCAATGGTGCACAACCACCTCGACATACCACCTACACCACCTGTGTTCAGTTCACGCTGTAAGGCAGTCATTGGTAGCACAACCACCTCACAACAACCACCTGCAACACCTGTGTTCACCACGCTGTAGGCAGGTCATTCAGTTGCACAACCACCTCCAAACCACCTCACAACCACCTGTGCTGTCACGCTGTAGGCAGTCATTGGTGCACAAACCACCGTCACAACCACCTCAGCACAACCTCACAACCACCTGTGCTCAGTTCACGCTGTGTTCAGTTCACGTGTAGGCAGCAAGTCATTGGTGCACAACCACCTCACACCACCTCAACAACCACCCTGTGTTCACGTTCACGGCTGTAGGCAGTCATTGGTGCCAACCACCTCACACCACCTCACAACGCACCTGTGGTTCAGTTCACGCTGTAGGCAGTCATTGGTGCAGCAACCCACCTCTACAACCACCTCAACACCCCTCACCAACCACTGTGTTCAGTTCACGCTGGTAGGCAGTCATTGGGCACAACCACCTCACAACCCCTCAGCACACCTGTGTTACAGTTTTCAACGCTTGTAGGCAGTCATTGGTGCACAACCACCTCACAAACCACCTCACAACCACCTCACCAAACACCTCACAACCACCTGTGTTCAGTTCACGCTGTTAGGCAGTCATTGGTGCACAACCACTCCACAACCACCTCACAACCACCTGTGTCAGTTCACGCTGTAGGCATGCATTGGTGCACAACCACCTCACAACCAACCTCACAACCCACCTTTGTTCAGTTCACGCTCACGGTGTACCGGAGCCATTGGTGCATTGGTGCACAACGCACCTCACAACCACCTCACAACACCTGTGTTCAGTTCACAGGCTGTAAGGCAGTCATTGGTGCACAACCACCTCACAACCACCTCACAACCACCTGTGTTCAGTTCACCCTGTAGGCAGTCATTGGGCAACAACCACCTCACAACCACCTCACAACCACCTGTGTTCACAAAAACCGTAGGCACTGTGCACAACCACTCACAAACCACCTTACAACCACCTCACCAACGCACCTGTGTTCAGTTCGCGCTGTAGGCAGTCATTGGTGCACAAGCCACGCCTCACAACCTACCTCAACAACCACTGTGTTCAAGTTTCCACCTGTAGGCAGTCATTGGTGGCACAAACCACCTCACACGCTGTAGGCAGTCATTGGTCCACAAACCACTGTGTATTCAGTTCACGCGTGTTAGGAGTGGCTGTGGTGCACAACCACCTTCACAAACCACCTCACAAACCTGTGTTCAGTTCACCTGTGTTCATTGGTTCACGGCACCTCACAACACTCAAACCCTCACAACCACCTGTGTTCAGTACGCTGTAGGCAGTCATTGGTGCACACCCCTCACAAAACCACCTCACAACCACCTGTCACAACCACCGTGTTCAGTTCACGCTGTAGGCAGTCCATTGCACCAACCACTCACAACCACCTCACAATCCACCTGTGTTTCAGTTTCACTGTAGGGCACATTGTGAGCACCACCTCACAACCATCTCTCACAACCACCTGTGTTCAGTTCACGCTGTAGGCAGTCATTGGTGCACAACCACCTCACAACCACCTCCAACCCTGTGTTCAGTTCACTGTGGCAAGTCAATTGGTGCAACCACCTCAACAACCACCCTCAACCACCTGTGTTCAGTTTCACGCTGTACGCATTGGGTTGCACAACCACCTCACACCACCTCACAACCACCTGTTTCTCAGTTCACGCTGTAGGCAGTCATTGGGGTGGCACAACCACCTCACAACCACCTCTACAAACGCACCGCACAACTGTGGTTCAGTTCACCTGATAGGCACATTGGTACCAACCACCTCACACAACCTCACAACACCTGTGTTCAGTTCACGCTGTAGCAGTCATTGCGTGCACAACCACCTCACAACCACCTCAAAACAACCACCTTGTGTTCAGTTCACGCTGTAGCAGTCATTGCGTGCACAACACACCTCACAACCACCCTCACAACCACCTGTGTTCACTCTTAGGCAGCATTGGTGCCACAACCACCTCAAACCACCTCACAACCCAACTCACAACCACCTGTGTTCAGTTCACGCCTAGGCAAGTATTGGTGCACAACCAACTACAACCACCTGTGTTCAAGTTCACGCTTAGGCAGTCATTGTGCCACAACCACCCTCACAACCACCTCACAACCACTGTGTTGTCAGTTTCACTTGTAGCCACATTGGTGCACAAAACCTCAGCAACCACCTCACCTCAACCCACCTGTGTTCAGTTCACGATGTAGGCAGTCATTGGTGCACAACCACCTCACAACCACCTCACAAAACCACCTCACAACAAACACCTGTGATTTCAGTTCACGCTGTAGGCAGTCATTGGTGCAACACCTACCACCTCACAACCACCTCACAACCACCTGTGTTCAGTCACGCTGTAGCAGTCAGCGTGCACAACCACCTACACAACCACTCACAAACCAACCTGTGCACACGCTGTAGGCATTCATTGTGCCCACAACCACCTCACAAACCACACAAACCTCACCACCTGTGTTTCAGTTCACGCTGTAGGCAGTCATTGGTGCACAACACCCTCCACAAACCACCTCACAACACCTGTGTTCATTCACGAGCTGTACAGTCATTGCTGCACAACCACCTCACAACCACCTCAACCGTGTGAGTTCAACACGCTGTAGGCAGTCATTGGTGCACAACCACCTCACAACCACCTCACAACCACCTGTGTTCAGTTCATGGCCGTTAGGCAAGTCATTGGATGCACAACACTGTCAACAGAACTCACAAGCCACCTGTGTCAGTTCATTAGGCGTCAATTGGTGCCACAACACCTCACAACCAACCTCCAACCACCTCACAACCACCTGTGTTTCAGTTCACGCCTAGTAGGCTGTAGGCACCCTGTATCATGGGCCACAACCCACCTGCGCAACACCCACCTCACACAACACCTTTACAAACCACCCTGTCACGTTAGCTGTAGGCAGCCATCTGGTGCACAACCACCTCACAACCACCTCACAACCACCAGTGTTGTTCACGCGTTCACGCTGTAGTCAATCATTGGTGGGCACAGACCACCTCACAACCACCTCACAACCACCTGTTAAAATTACAACGCTTGTTAGGCAGTCATGTGCACAAACCACCTCACAACCACCTCACAACGCGTACCTGTGTTCCAGTTCACGCTGTAGGCAGCTCTTGTGACAACCACCTCACCAACCACACTCACAACCACCTGTGTTCAGTCACGCTGTAGGCAGCCATTGGTGCACAACCACCTCACTAACCACCTCACAACCACCTGTGTTCAGTCCACGCTGTAGGCATCATTGCAGTGCACAAACCACCTCACAACCACCCTTGCAACACCTGTGTTTCATTCACGCTCACATTGGTGCACAAACCACCTCACAACCACCTCACAACCACCTGTGTTCAGTTCACGCTGTAGGCAGTCATTGGTGCACAACGCACCTCACCAACCACTTAAAACCCCTCCCCAAACCTCCCCACAACCACCACTGTGCTTCAGTTCACGCATGACCTCCTGTATGGCAGTCATTGTGCACAACCACCTCAACTCACAAACCACCTCACAACCACCTGTGTGTTCAGTCAGTTCACGCTGTAGGCAGTCATTGGTGCACAACCACCTCACCTCACAACCACCTCACAACCACCTGTGTTCAGTTCACGCTGTAGGCAGTCATTGTGCACAACACCTCACAAACCACCTCACAACCACCTGGTGTTCAGTTTTCACGCTGTAGGCAGTCATTGGTGCACAACCACCTCACAAACCACCTCACTGTGTTCAGTTCACGCTGTAGGCAGTCATTGGTGCAACAAACCACCTCACAACCACCTCAAACACCTGTGTTCAGTTTTCACGCTGTAGGCACCAGTCATGGTGGCACACCACCTCACAACCCACCTCACAACCACCTTGTTCATTCACGCTGTAGGCAGTCATTGGTGCACCAAACCACCTCACAAACCACTCACAACCACCTGGTCAGTTCACGCTGCTTTAGGCAGTCATTGTTTGCATGCACACCACCTCACAACCACCTCACAACCCACCTGCCGGTGTTCAGTCACGCTGTAGCAGTCATCTGGTGCCACAACCACCTCACAACCACCTCACAACCACCTCACAACCACCTGTGGTTCAGTGTGTTCCAGTTCACGCTGTGGCAGTCATTGGTGCACAACCACCTCACAACCACCTCACAACCACCTCACAAACCTGTGTTCACCTGTGTTTCAGTTCACGCAGTAGCATCATTTGGTGTATTCAGTATCACGCTGGCAGTCATTGGTGACAAACACCTCACACCACCACTCACACCACCTGTGTTCAGTTCACGTCTGTGTTCAGTTCACGCTGTAGGCATATGGTGCTCATGCCGTGGTTAACCATCATCAACCACCTCACAACCAGACACAACAAGTTCAAGCACAACCATGAACAGAGTGGATGTGGCAGTCAACCACCTCACAACCACCTCACAAACCACCTGTGTTCAGTTCACAGCTGTAGGCAGTCATTGGTGCACAACCACCTCACAACCACCTCACAACCACCTGTGTTCAGTTCACGCGTACGTGGCAGTCATTGCACAACCACCTCACAACCACCTCACAACCACCTGTGTTCAGTTCACGCCTGTAGCAGTCATTGTGCACAACCACCTCACAACCACCTCACAACCACCTCACCACCTGTGTCAGTTCACGCTGTAGGCAGTCATTGGTGCACAACCACCTCACAACCACCTCACAACCCACCACCTCACAACCACCTGTGTTCAGTTCACCTGTAGGCAGTCATTGGTGCAAACAACCACCTCACAACCACACACACAACCACCTCCAACCACCAACCACCTGTGTTCAGTTCACGCTGTAGGCAGTCATTGTGCACAACCACCTCACAACCACCTCACAACCACCTGTGTTCAGTTCACGCTGTAGGCAGTCATTGGTGCACAACCACCTCACAACCACCTCACAACCACCTGTGTTCAGTTCACGCTGTAGGCAGTCATTGGTGCACAACCACCTCACAACCACCTCACAACCACCTGTGTTCAGTTCACGCTGTAGGCAGTCATTGGTGCACACCTCACCACCTCACAACCACCTCACAACCACCTGTGTTCAGTTCACGCTGTAGGCAGTCATTGGTGCACAACCACCTCACAACCACCTCACAACCACCTGTGTTCAGTTCACGCTGTAGCAGTCATTGGTGCACAACCACCTCACAACCACCTCACAACCACCTCACAACCACCTGTGTTCAGTTCACGCTGTAGGCAGTCATTGGTGCACAACCACCTCACAACCACCTCACAACCACCTGTGTTCAGTTCACGCTGTAGGCAGTCATTGGTGCACAACCACCTCACAACCACCTCACAACCACCTGTGTTCAGTTCACGCTGTAGGCAGTCATTGGTGCACAACCACCTCACAACCACCTCACAACCACCTGTGTTCAGTTCACGCTGTAGGCAGTCATTGGTGCACAACCACCTCACAAACCACCTCACAACCACCTGTGTTCAGTTCACGCTGTAGGCAGTCATTGGTGCACAACCACAACCACCTCACAACCACCTCACAACCACCTGTGTTCAGTTCACGCTGTAGGCAGTCATTGGTGCACAACCACCTCACAACCACCTCACAAACCACCTGTGTTCAGTTCACGCTGTAGGCAGTCATTGGTGCACAACCACCTCACAACCACCTCACAACCACCTGTGTTCAGTTCACGCTGTAGGCAGTCATTGGTGCACAACCACCTCACAACCACCTCACAACCACCTGTGTTCAGTTCACGCTGTAGGCAGTCATTGGTGCACAACCACCTCACAACCACCCTCACAACCACCTGTGTTCAGTTCACGCTGTAGGCAGTCATTGGTGCACAACCAACAACCACCTCACAAACCACCTGTGTTCAGTTCACGCTGTAGGCAGCATTGTGCACAAACCACCTCACAACCACCTCACAACCACCTGTGTTCAGTTCACGCTGTAGGCAGTCATTGGTGCACAACCACCTCACAACCACCTCTTGTTCAGTTCACGCTGTAGCAGTCATTGGTGCACAACCACCTCACAACCACCTCACAACCACCTGTGTTCAGTTCACGCTGTAGGCAGTCATTGTGCACAACCACCTCACAACCACCTGTGTCAGTTCACGCTGTAGCAGTCATTGGTGCACAACCACCTCACAACCACCTCACAACCACCTGTGTTCAGTTCACGCTGTAGGCAGTCATTGGTGCACAACCACCTCACAACCACCTCACAACCACCTGTTTCAGTTCACGCTGTAGGCAGTCATTGGTGCACAACCACCTCACAACCACCTTCACAACCACCTGTGTTCAGTTCACGCTGTAGGCATCATTGGTGTCACAACCACCTGTGTTCAGTTCACCTGAGCAGTGGTGCACAACCACCTCACAACCACCTCACAACCACCTGTGTTCAGTTCACGCTGTAGCAGTCATTGGTGCCACAACCACCTCACAAACCACCTCACAACCACCTGTGTTCAGTTCACGCTGTAGGCAGTCATTGGTGCACAACCACCTCACAACCACCTCACAACCACCTGTGTTCAGTTCACGCTGTAGGCAGTCATTGGTGCACAAACCACCTCACAACCACCTCACAACCACCTGTGTTCAGTTCACGCTGTAGGCATCATTGGTGCACAACCACCTCACAACCACCTCACAACCACCTGTGTTCAGTTCACGCTGTAGGCAGTCATTGGTGCACAACCACCTCACAACCACCTCACAACCACCTGTGTTCAGTTCACGCTGTAGGCAGTCATTGGTGCACAACCACCTCACAACCACCTCACAACCACCTGTGTTCAGTTCACGCTGTAGGCAGTCATTGTGCACAACCACCTCACAACCACCTCACAACCACCTGTGTTCAGTTCACGCTGTAGGCAGTCATTTGGTGCACAACCACCTCACAACCACCTCACAACCACCTGTGTTCAGTTCACGCTGTAGGCAGTCATTGGTGCACAACACCTCAACAACCACCTCACAACCACCTCACAACCACCTGTGTTCAGTTCACGCTGTAGGCAGTCATTGGTGCACAACCACCTCACAACCACCTCACAACCACCTGTGTCAGTTCACGCTGTAGGCAGTCATTGGTGCACAACCACCTCACAAACCACCTCACAACCACCTGTGTTCAGTTCACGCTGTAGGCAGTCATTGGTGCACAACCACCTCACAACCACCTCACAACCACCTGTGTTCAGTTCACGCTGTAGGCAGTCATTGGTGCACAACCACCTCACAACCACCTCACAACCACCTGTGTTCAGTTCACGCAGTAGGCATCATTGGTGCACAACCACCTCACAACCACCTCACAACCACCTGTGTTCAGTTCACGCTGTAGGCAGTCATTGGTGCACAACCACCTCACAACCACCTCACAACCACCCAGTTCACGCATTTGGTGTAGGCAGTCATTGGTGCACAAACCACCTCACAACCACCTCACAACCACCTGTGTTCAGTTCACGCTGTAGCAGTCATTGGTGCCACAACCACCTCACAACCACCTCAACAACCACCTGTGTTCAGTTCACGCTGTAGGCAGTCATTGGTGCACCTGTGTTCAGTTCACCACAGTCTCACAACCACCTCACAACCACCTGTGTTCAGTTCACGCTGTAGGCAGTCATTGGTGCACACCACCTCACAACCACCTCACAACCACCTGTGTTCAGTTCACGCTGTAGGCAGTCATTGGTGCACAACCACCTCACAAACCACCTCACAACCACCTGTGTTCAGTTCACGCTTGTAGGCAGTCATTGGTGCACAAACCACCTCACAACCACCTCACAACCACCTTGTGTTCAGTTCACGCTGTAGGCAGTCATTGGTGCACAACCACCTCACAACCACCTCACAACCACCTGTGTTCAGTTCACGCTGTAAGGCAGTCATTGGTGCACAACCACCTCACAACCACCTCACAACCACCTGTGTTCAGTTCACGCTGTAGGCAGTCATTGGTGCACAACCACCTCACAACCACCTCACAACCACCTGTGTTCAGTTCACGCTGTAGGCAGTCATTGGTGCACAACCACCTCACAACCACCTCACAACCACCTGTGTTCAGTTCACGCTGTAGGCATCATTGGTGCACAACCACCTCACAACCACCTCACAACCACCTGTGTTCAGTTCACGCTGTAGGCAGTCATTGGTGCACAACCACCTCACAACCACCTCACAACCACCTGTGTTCAGTTCACGCTGTAGGCAGTCATTGGTGCACAACCACCTCACAACCACCTCACAACCACCTGTGTTCAGTTCACGCTGTAGGCAGTCATTGGTGCACAACCACCTCACAACCACCTCACAACCACCTGTGTTCAGTTCACGCTGTAGGCAGTCATTGGTGCACAACCACCTCACAACCACCTCACAACCACCTGTGTTCAGTTCACGCTGTAGGCAGTCATTGGTGCACAACCACCTCACAACCACCTCACAACCACCTGTGTTCAGTTCACGCTGTAGGCAGTCATTGGTGCACAACCACCTCACACCACCTCACAACCACCTCACAACCACCTGTGTTCAGTTCACGCTGTAGGCAGTCATTGGTGCACAACCACCTCACAACCACCTCACAACCACCTGTGTTCAGTTCACGCTGTAGGCAGTCATTGGTGCACAACCACCTCACAACCACCTCACAACCACCTGTGTTCAGTTCACGCTGTAGGCAGTCATTGGTGCACAACCACCTCACAACCACCTCACAACCACCTGTGTTCAGTTCACGCTGTAGGCAGTCATTGGTGCACAACCACCTCACAACCACCTCACAACCACCTGTGTTCAGTTTCACGCTGTAGGCAGTCATTGGTGCACAACCACACAACCACCCTCACAACCACCTCACAACCACCTGTGTTCAGTTCACGCTGTAGGCAGTCATTGGTGCACAACCACCTCACAACCACCTCACAACCACCTGTGTTCAGTTCACGCTGTAGGCAGTCATTGGTGCACAACCACCTCACAACCACCTCACAACCACCTGTGTTCAGTTCACGCTGTAGGCAGTCATTGTGCACAACCACCTCACAACCACCTCACAACCACCTGTGTTCAGTTCACGCTGTAGGCAGTCATTGGTGCACAACCACCTCACAACCACCTCACAACCACCTGTGTTCAGTTCACGCTGTAGGCAGTCATTGGTGCACAAACCACCTCACCAACCTCACCCACAGTTCACCAGCAGTCATTGGTGCACAACCCACCTCACAACCACCTCACAACCACCTGTGTTCAGTTCACGCTGTAGGCAGTCATTGGTGCACAACCACCTCACAACCACCTCACAACCACCTGTGTTCAGTTCACGCTGTAGGCAGTCATTGGTGCACAACCACCTCACAACCACCTCACAACCACCTGTGTTCAGTTCACGCTGTAGGCAGTCATTGGTGCACAACCACCTCACAACCACCTCACAACCACCTGTGTTCAGTTCACGCTGTAGGCAGTCATTGGTGCACAACCACCTCACAACCACCTCACAACCACCTGTGTTCAGTTCACGCTGTAGGCAGTCATTGGTGCACAACCACCTCACAACCACCTCACAACCACCTGTGTTCAGTTCACGCTGTAGGCAGTCATTGGTGCACAACCACCTCACAACCACCTCACAACCACCTGTGTTCAGTTCACGCTGTAGGCAGTCATTGGTGCACAACCACCTCACAACCACCTCACAACCACCTGTGTTCAGTTCACGCTGTAGGCAGTCATTGGTGCACAACCACCTCACAACCACCTCACAACCACCTGTGTTCAGTTCACGCTGTAGGCAGTCATTGGTGCACAACCAACCTCACAACCACCTCACAACCACCTGTGTTCAGTTCACGCTGTAGGCAGTCATTGGTGCACAACCACCTCACAACCACCTCACAACCACCTTGTGTTCAGTTCACGCTGTAGGCAGTCATTGGTGCACAACCACCTCACAACCACCTCACAACCACCTGTGTTCAGTTCACGCTGTAGGCAGTCATTGGTGCACAACCACCTCACAACCACCTCACAACCACCTGTGTTTCAGTTCACGCTGTAGGCAGTCATTGGTGCACAACCACCTCACAACCACCTCACAACCACCTGTGTTCAGTTCACGCTGTGTTGTAGGCAGTCATTGGTGCACAACCACCTCACAACCACCTCACAACCACCTGTGTTCAGTTCACGCTGTAGGCAGTCATTGGTGCACAACCACCTCACAACCACCTCACAACCACCTGTGTTCAGTTCACGCTGTAGGCAGTCATTGGTGCACCAACCCACCTCACAACCACCTCACAACCACCTCACAACCACCTCAACCACAACCACCTGTGTTCAGTTCACGCTGTAGGCAGTCATTGGTGCACAACCACCTCACAACCACCTCACAACCACCTGTGTTCAGTTCACGCTGTAGGCAGTCATTGGTGCACAACCACCTCACAACCACCTCACAACCACCTGTGTTCAGTTCACGCTGTAGGCAGTCATTGGTGCACAACCACCTCACAACCACCTCACAACCACCTGTGTTCAGTTCACGCTGTAGGCAGTCATTGGTGCACAACCACCTCACAACCACCTCACAACCACCTGTGTTCAGTTCACGCTGTAGGCAGTCATTGGTGCACAACCACCTCACAACCACCTCACAACCACCTGTGTTCAGTTCACGCTGTAGGCAGTCATTGGTGCACCACAACCACCTCACAACCACCTCACAACCACCTGTGTTCAGTTCACGCTGTAGGCAGTCATTGGTGCACAGTTCACCTGTAGGCCATTGGTCACAACCACCTCACAACCACCTGTGTTCAGTTCACGCTGTAGGCAGTCATTTGGTGCACAACCACCTCACAACCACCTCACAACCACCTGTGTTCAGTTCACGCTGTAGGCAGTCATTGGTGCACAACCACCTCACAACCACCTCACAACCACCTGTGTTCAGTTCACGCTGTAGGCAGTCATTGGTGCACAACCACCTCACAACCACCTCACAAACCACCTGTGTTCAGTTCACGCTGTAGGCAGTCATTGGTGCACAACCACCTCACAACCACCTCACAACCACCTGTGTTCAGTTCACGCTGTAGGCAGTCATTGGTGCACAACCACCTCACAACCACCTCACAACCACCTGTGTTCAGTTCACGCTGTAGGCAGTCATTGGTGCACAACCACCTCACAACCACCTCACAACCACCTGTGTTCAGTTCACGCTGTAGGCAGTCATTGGTGCACAACCACCTCACAACCACCTCACAACCACCTGTGTTCAGTTCACGCTGTAGGCAGTCATTGGTGCACAACCACCTCACAACCACCTCACAACCACCTGTGTTCAGTTCACGCTGTAGGCAGTCATTGGTGCACAACCACCTCACAACCACCTCACAACCACCTGTGTTCAGTTCACGCTGTAGGCAGCCATTGGTGCACAACCACCTCACAACCACCTCACAACCACCTGTGTTCAGTTCACGCTGTAGGCAGTCATTGGTGCACACAACCACCTCACAACCACCTCACAACCACCTGTGTTCAGTTCACGCTGTAGGCAGTCATTGGTGCACAACCACCTCACAACCACCTCACAACCACCTGTGTTCAGTTCACGCTGTAGGCAGTCATTGGTGCACAACCACCTCACAACCACCTCACAACCACCTGTGTTCAGTTCACGCTGTAGGCAGTCATTGGTGCACAACCACCTCACAACCACCTCACAACCACCTGTGTTCAGTTCACGCCTGTAGGCAGTCATTGGTGCACAACCACCTCACAACCACCTCACAACCACCTGTGTTCAGTTCACGCTGTAGGCAGTCATTGGTGCACAACCACCTCACAACCACCTCACAACCACCTGTGTTCAGTTCACGCTGTAGGCAGTCATTGGTGCACAACCACCTCACAACCACCTCACAACCACCTGTGTTCAGTTCACGCTGTAGGCAGTCATTGGTGCACAACCACCTCACAACCACCTCACAACCACCTGTGTTCAGTTCACGCTGTAGGCAGTCATTGGTGCACAACCACCTCACAACCACCTCACAACCACCTGTGTTCAGTTCACGCTGTAGGCAGTCATTGGTGCACAACCACCTCACAACCACCTCACAACCACCTGTGTTCAGTTCACGCTGTAGGCAGTCATTGGTGCACAACCACCTCACAACCACCTCACAACCACCTGTGTTCAGTTCACGCTGTAGGCAGTCATTGGTGCACAACCACCTCACAACCACCTCACAACCACCTGTGTTCAGTTCACGCTGTAGGCAGTCATTGGTGCACAACCACCTCACAACCACCTCACAACCACCTGTGTTCAGTTCACGCTGTAGGCAGTCATTGGTGCACAACCACCTCACAACCACCTCACAACCACCTGTGTTCAGTTCACGCTGTAGGCAGTCATTGGTGCACAACCACCTCACAACCACCTCACAACCACCTGTGTTCAGTTCACGCTGTAGGCAGTCATTGGTGCACAACCACCTCACAACCACCTCACAACCACCTGTGTTCAGTTCACGCTGTAGGCAGTCATTGGTGCACAACCACCTCACAACCACCTCACAACCACCTGTGTTCAGTTCACGCTGTAGGCAGTCATTGGTGCACAACCACCTCACAACCACCTCACAACCACCTGTGTTCAGTTCACGCTGTAGGCAGTCATTGGTGCACAACCACCTCACAACCACCTCACAACCACCTGTGTTCAGTTCACGCTGTAGGCAGTCATTGGTGCACAACCACCTCACAAACCACCTCACAACCACCTGTGTTCAGTTCACGCTGTAGGCAGTCATTGGTGCACAACCACCTCACAACCACCTCACAACCACCTGTGTTCAGTTCACGCTGTAGGCAGTCATTGGTGCACAACCACCTCACAACCACCTCACAACCACCTGTGTTCAGTTCACGCTGTAGGCAGTCATTGGTGCACAACCACCTCACAACCACCTCACAACCACCTGTGTTCAGTTCACGCTGTAGGCAGTCATTGGTGCACAACCACCTCACAACCACCTCACACCACCTCACACAACCACCTGTGTTCAGTTCACGCTGTAGGCAGTCATTGGTGCACAACCACCTCACAACCACCTCACAACCACCTGTGTTCAGTTCACGCTGTAGGCAGTCATTGGTGCACAACCACCCTCACAACCACCTCACAACCACCTGTGTTCAGTTCACGCTGTAGGCAGTCATTGGTGCACAACCACCTCACAACCACCTCACAACCACCTGTGTTCAGTTCACGCTGTAGGCAGTCATTGGTGCACAACCACCTAACAACCACCTCACCAACCACCTGTGTTCAGTTCACGCTGTAGGCAGTCATTGGTGCACAACCACCTCACAACCACCTCACAACCACCTGTGTTCAGTTCACGCTGTAGGCAGTCATTGGTGCACAACCACCTCACAACCACCTCACAACCACCTGTGTTCAGTTCACGCTGTAGGCAGTCCATTGGTGCACAACACCTCACAACCACCTCACAACCACCTGTGTTCAGTTCACGCTGTAGGCAGTCATTGGTGCACAACCACCTCACAACCACCTCACAACCACCTGTGTTCAGTTCACGCTGTAGGCAGTCATTGGTGCACAACCACCTCACAACCACCTCACAACCACCTGTGTTCAGTTCACGCTGTAGGCAGTCATTGGTGCACAACCACCTCACAACCACCTCACAACCACCTGTGTTCAGTTCACGCTGTAGGCAGTCATTGGTGCACAACCACCTCACAACCACCTCACAACCACCTGTGTTCAGTTCACGCTGTAGGCAGTCATTGGTGCACAACCACCTCACAACCACCTCACAACCACCTGTGTTCAGTTCACGCTGTAGGCAGTCATTGGTGCACAACCACCTCACAACCACCTCACAACCACCTGTGTTCAGTTCACGCTGTAGGCATCATTGGTGCACAACCACCTCACAACCACCTCACAACCACCTGTGTTCAGTTCACGCTGTAGGCAGTCATTGGTGCACAAACCACCTCACAACCACCTCACAACCACCTGTGTTCAGTTCACGCCTGTAGGCAGTCATTGGTGCACAACCACCTCACAACCACCTCACCAACCACCTGTGTTCAGTTCACGCTGTAGGCAGTCATTGTGCACAACCACCTCACAAACCACCTCACAACCACCTGTGTTCAGTTCACGCTGTAGGCAGTCATTGGTGCACAACCACCTCACAACCACCTCACAACCACCTGTGTTCAGTTCACGCTGTAGGCAGTCATTGGTGCACAACCACCTCACAACCACCTCACAACCACCTGTGTTCAGTTCACGCTGTAGGCAGTCATTGGTGCACAACCACCTCACAACCACCTCAACAACCACCTGTGTTCAGTTCACGCTGTAGGCAGTCATTGGTGCACAACCACCTCACAACCACCTCACAACCACCTGTGTTCAGTTCACGCTGTAGGCAGTCATTGGTGCACAACCACCTCACAACCACCTCACAACCACCTGTGTTCAGTTCACGCTGTAGGCAGTCATTTGGTGCACAACCACCTCACAACCACCTCACAACCACCTCACAACCACCTGTGTTCAGTTCACGCTGTAGGCAGTCATTGGTGCACAACCACCTCACAACCACCTCACAACCACCTGTGTTCAGTTCACGCTGTAGGCAGTCATTGGTGCCACAACCACCTCACAACCACCTCACAACCACCTTGTTGTTCAGTTCACGCACAACCACCTCACAACCACCTGTGTTGTACCTGGCAGTCATTGGTGCACAACCACCTCACAACCACCTCACAACCACCTGTGTTCAGTTCACGCTGTAGGCAGTCATTGGTGCACAACCACCTCAAACCACCTCACAACCACCTGTGTTCAGTTCACGCTGTAGGCAGTCATTGGTGCACAACCACCTCACAACCACCTCACAACCACCTGTGTTCAGTTCACGCTGTAGGCAGTCATTGGTGCACAAACACCTCACAACCACCTCACAACCACCTGTGTTCAGTTCACGCTGTAGGCAGTCATTGGTGCACACCACCTCACAACCACCTCACAACCACCTCACAACCACCTGTGTTCAGTTCACGCTGTAGGCAGTCATTGGTGCACAACCACCTCACAACCACCTCACAACCACCTGTGTTCAGTTCACGCTGTAGGCAGTCATTGGTGCACAACCACCTCACAACCACCTCACAACCACCTGTGTTCAGTTCACGGCTGTAGGCAGTCATTGTGTGCACAACCACCTCACAACCACCTCACAACCACCCTGTGTTCAGTTCACGCTGTAGGCAGTCCATTGGTGCACAGTCACCACCTCACAACCACCTCACAACCACCTGTGTTTCATTGTGTTCACGCTGTAGGCAGTCATTGGTGACATTAACCACAACCCACCTCACAACCACCTCACAACCACCTGTGTTCAGTTCACGCTGTAGGGCAAGTCATTGGTGCACAACCACCTCACAACCACCTCACAACCACCTGTGTTCAGTTTCACGCTGTAGGCAGTCATTGGTGCACAACCACCTCACAACCACCTCACAACCACCTGTGTTTCAGTTCACGCTGTAGGCAGTCATTGGTGCACAACCACCTCACAACCACCTCACAACCACCTGTGTTCAGTTCACGCTGTAGGCAGTCATTGGTGCACAACCACCTCACAACCACCTCACACACCACCTGTGCCAACCACCTCAACAATACCACCTCAAAACCACCTGTTCACGCTGTAGCAGTCATTGGTGCACAACCACCTCACAACCACCTCACAACCCACCTGTTGTTCAGTTTCACGCTGTAGGCAGTCATTGGTGCACCTCACAACCACCTCACAACCACCTGTGTTCAGTTTCACGCTGTAGGGCAGTCATTGGTGCACAACACCTCACAACCACCTCACAAAAACCACCTGTGTTCAGTTCACGCTGTAGGCAGTCATTGTGCACAACCACCTCACAACCACCTCACAAACCACTCTGTGTTCAGTTCACGCTGTAGGCAGTCATTGGTGCACAACCACTCACAACCACCTCACAACCACCTGTGTTCAGTTCACGCTGTAGGCAGTCATTGGTGCACCAACCACCTCACAACCACCTCCAAACCACCTGTGTTCAGTTCACCGCTGTAGGCAGTCATTGGTGCACAACCACCTTCACAACCACCTCACAACCACCATGTGTTCAGTTCACGCAGCAGTCATTGGTGCACAACCACCTCACAACCACCTCACAACCACCTGTGTTCATTCAGTCATGGTGCACAACCACCTCACAAACCACTGTAGGCCCAGTCATTGGTGCACAACCACCTCACAACCACCTCACAACCACCTGTGTCTTCAGTTCACGCTTAGGCAGTCATTGGTGCACAACCACCTCACAACCACCTCACAACCACTCTCACAACCAACCTTGTGGTTTCCTAGTTCACGCTTAGGCAGTCTTGAGTGCAACAAACCACCTCTCACAACCACCTCACAACCACCTGATGTTCAGTTTCACCTGTATGAGCATCAGTCACAACCACCTCACAACCAACTCACAGCCACCTGTGTTCATTCACCTGTAGGCAGTCATGCGTTGCACACAACCACCTCACAGTCACCACTGCACCCACCTGTTCAGTCACGCTGTAGCAGTCTGTTCACAACCACCTCAAACCAAACCAGCCTCACAACCACCTGCTGTTCAGTCACGTGTAAGGCAGTCCATTGTTGCAACAACCACCTTGTGTCAGCAACCACATTGGTGCACCACTTGTGTTCAAGTTCAAACAACCACCTGTGTTTTTCAAGTTCCACGCCTTGTAGCAGTCAAAAAAACCATTGGTGCCACAACCACCTTCCACAACCCACAGACCACCTCACAACACCACTTCACAAAAAACCCACCCCTTTGTGTTCAGTTCACGCTTAGGCAGTCGATTGGTAGGCACCTTCGTTCAGTTTTCACGCTGTAGCAGTCACTTGTGCACAAACACCTCACACCCACCTAATTCTCTCTCTCAACACCTGTGTTCATTTCACCAGTCTCAAACCACCTCACAACCACCTCCAACCACCTCCAAAACCTGTGTTCATTCACCTGTAGGCATCATGCGTGCACAACCACCTCACAACCACCTCAACAACCCACCTCACAACCAATCATCAATCATTTGGTGTCACAACCACCTGGGCACCTTAGCATCATGGCACAACCACCTCACAACCACCTCACAACCACCTTGTTCAGTTCCACGTGTAGCAAGTCATTGGTCACGAACCACCTCACAACCACCTCAAACACCTCACACCACAGTCTGCAACAAACCACCTCACACCTCACAAACCACCTTTTCAGTTCATGCGCTAGGCAGTCATTGTGCACCAAACACCTCAAACCACCTCACAACCACCTGTATTCAGTTCAACGCATTGCGTGCAACAACCACCTCCACAACACCTACCTTGTTTCAGTCACGCTTGTAGGCAGTCATTGGTCACAACCACCTCACAAACCACCTCACAACCACCTGTTGTTCAGTTCAGCTGTCATCATGGTGCGACAACCACCCTCACAAACCACCTCACCAAACCACCTTTCATTCACAGCTGTAGCAGTCATTGTGCACAACCACTCACAACCACCTCACAACCAACTCACAACCACCTCGAGTTCACACTAGTAGCGCAGCATTGGTGCACAAACCACCTCACAACCACTCACAATCACCTGTGTCAGTTCACGCGTAGTGCACTCAATGGTGCACAACCACCTCACAACCACCTCACAAACAGTTCACGCTGTAGGCAGCATTGTGCACAACCACCTCACAACCACCTCACAACCACCTGTGTTCAGTCACGCTGTAGCAGTCATGTGCGACAAGCCACCCTCACACCACCTCACCTGTGTTCAGTCACGCTGTTGCGCTGCACAAACCACTCACAACCACCTCTACAACCAGGGCAGTGTCATTTAGGTCACAAAGCCCCAAACCCTCACAACACCTCCAACACCTGTGTTAGCAGTCCAGCACAACCACCTCACACCCACCTCACAACCACCTGTGTCAGTTCACGCTGTAAGTGCGCTGCCACAACACCTCACAACCACCTCAACAACCACCGGTTCATGCACGCTGTATGCAGTCACAAACACCTCACCACCACCTTCACCAACACTGTGTTCAGTTCACCTTAGCGCCATCATTTGGTGCACCAAGCCACCTCACAACCACCGCAAAACCACCCTCACAAACCACCTTGTGTTCGTTCATTCTGTAGGCTGTCATTGGGCACAAACCACCTCACAACCAACCTCAAATCACCTCACAACCACCTTGCTTCAGTTTCACGCTGCCTTTGAAGGCAGTCAATTGGTGCACAACCCACCACTTCACAACCACCCTCACAACCACCCTGTGGTTCCAGTTTCACGCCTGTAGCAGCCATTTGCTGCACAAAAAACCGAAACACCCACCTGTGTTCAGTTCACGACTGTAGGGCAGTCAGCACAAACCAACCTCACAACCACCTTCACAACCACCTGTGTTCAGTTCACGCTGTAGCAGTCATTGCAGTGCACAACCACCTCACAACCACCTTCACAACCACCTCACAACCACCTGTGTTCAGTTTCACGCAGCAGCATGTGCACAAACCACCTCACAAACCCACCTCACCAATCACCTTGTTTCAGTTCACGCTGTTAGGCCGTCTCTGGTGCACAACCACCTCACAACCACCTCAAACACCTTGTGTTCAACCAGTCTGGTGCACAACCACCTCACAAACCAACCTCACAACCACCTCACACCACCTTGCAGGTTTACGCTGTAGGCAGCATTGGTGCACAACCACCTCACAACCACCTCACACCATGGTTCACGCTTGTAAGGCAGTTCATTGGTGCACAACCACCTCACAACACCTCACAACCACCTCACAACCACCTTTCCAGTCACCCTGCTAGCTGTCAATTTGTGCACAACCACCTCACAACCACCTCCCAAACCACCTGTGTTCAGTTTCACGCCTGTAGGCAGTCATTGGTTGCACACCAACCTCACAACCCACCCTCACAACCACCTTGTTTTCAGTTCACGCTGTAGGAGCAGCCATTGGTGCACAACACCTCACAACCACCTTGTGTTCAGTTCACGCTGTAGCAGTTCATGGTCCACAACCACCTCACAGTTCACCTGTAGCAGTCATTTGGTGCACAACCACTTCACAACCACCTCACAAACCACCTGTGTTCAGTTCACGCTGTAGGCAGTCATTGGTGCAAACGCACCTCACCACAACCACCTCACAACCACCTGCTAGCGTTCAGTCTTCACGCTGTAGGCAGTCATTGCGTGCACAACCACCTCACAAACCACCCCAACAACACACCTGTGTTCAGTCACGCTGTAGGAGTCATTGGTTGCACAACCACTCCACAACAACAACCACCTGTGTTCAGTTCACGCTGTAGCAGTCATTAGGTGCACAACCACCTCACAACCACCTCACCAACCACCTGTGTTCAGTTCATGCCGTCAGTCTGCACTAACCACCTCACAAACCACCTCAAAACAACCGTGTTTCAGTTCACGCTGTAGCAGTCATTGCACAACCACTCACAACCCACCTCACAACCCCACCCTGCTTTCAGTTCAACGCTTGTAGGCAAGTCTTTGGTGCACAACCACCCTCACTGAACCACCTCCACAACCACCTCACAACCCAGCCTTTCATTCACGCGTAGCATCATTGTGCACAACCACCTCACACCACCTCACAATTCACCCTCTTGTTCAGTTCACGCTTAGCATCATTGGTGCACAACCACCTCACAACCACCCACAAACCACCTGTTTCAGTTCACGCTGTAGCATCATTGTGCACAACCACCCTACAAACCACCTGCACAACCACCTTGTTCAGTTCACGCTTTATGCATCATTGTGCACAACCACCTCACAAACCAAGCCTCGCACAACCACCTGATGTTCAGTCTCACCGTTAGCATCATTGGCGACAACCACCTCACAACCACTCACAACCCCTGTGTTCATTTCACGCTGTAGAGTCATTGTGCACAACACCTCACAACCACCTCAAAACCACCTCACAACCACCTCAGTTCCGCTGTAGCAGTCATTGGTGCACACCACCTCACAACCACCTCCACAACGCACCTGTTCAATTCACGCTTAGCATCATTGGTGCACAAACCACCTCGAACACCACCTCACAACCACCTGTGTCACGTTCACGCTGTACATGTCATTGTGCACAAAACACCTCACAACCACCTCACAACCACCTGGGTTCAGTTCACGCTTTAGGCAGTCATGTCACTACCACCTCACAAACACCTCACAACCACCCTGTGTTCAGTCACGCTGTAGGCAGTCATTGGTGCACAACACCTTCACAAACCACCTCACAACACCTGTGTTCAGTCACGCTGTAGGCAGTCATTGGTGCACAACCACCTCACAACCACCTCACAACCACCTGTGTTCAGTTCACGCTTGTAGGCAGTCATTGGTGCACAAACCCCTCACAACCACCTCACAACCACCTGTGTCAGTTTCACGCTGTAGGCAGTCATTTGGTGCACAAACCACCCTCCACAACCACCTCACAAACCAACCTGTGTTCAGTTCATGCTGTTAGGCTTGTCTTGGTGCACAACCCACCTCACAAAACCACCCTCACAACCACCTGTGTTCAGTTCACGCTGTAGGCAGTCATTGGTGCACAACCACCTCACAACCACCTCACAACCACCTGTGTTTCAGTTCACGCTGTTAGCAGCCATTTGGTGCACAAACACCTCACAACCACCTTGTTCAGTTCACGCTGTAGCAGTTTCATTGGTGCACAACCACCTCACAAAACCACCTGTGTTCAGTTCACGCTGTAGGCAGTCATTGAGTGCACAACACCTCACACCACCTTCACAACCACCTTGTGTTCAGTTCACGCTGTAGGCAGTCAATTGGTGCAACAACCAACCTCCAACACCCAACAACCCACCCTGTGTTCAAGTTCAACGCTGTAGGCAGTCAATTGGTGCACAAACCACCTCACAAACACCTCACAACCACCTTGTGTTCAGTATCACCGCTTGTATGGCAGTCTTGGTGCACAACACCTCACAACCACCTCACAACCACCTGTGTTCAGTTCACGTGTAGGCAGTCATTTGGTGCACAACACCTCACAACAACCTCACAACCACCTGTGTTCAGTTCATTGCGTAGGCAGTCATTGGTGCACAAACCCTCACAACCAACCTCACAACCACCCTGTGTTCAGTTTCACGCTGTTAAGGCAGTCATTGCGTGCACAACCACCTCACAACCACCTCACAACCACCTGTGTCATTCACGCTGTAGGCCAGTCATTGGTGCACAACCACTCACAACCACCTCACAACCCACCTGTGGTTCAGGTTCACGCTGTAGGCAGTCATTGCGTGCACAAAACCACCTCACAACCCCTCACAACCACCTGTGTTCAGTTCACGCTTGTAGGCATCATTCGCGTGCACACCACCTCACAACCACCTCACAACCACCTCACAACCACCTGTGTTTCAGTTCACACTGTATGCCGTCATTGTGCTGCACACCACCCTCACAACCCACCTCACCAATCACCTGTGTTCAGTTCACGCTGTAGGCAGTCGATTGGTGCACCAACCACTCACAACCACCTCACAACCACTTTGTGTTTCATGTTTCACGCTGTAGGCAGTCATTGGTGCACAACCACCTCACAACCACACCTCACCAACCACCTGTGGCTTCATTCACGCTGTAGGCAGTCATTGGTGCACAACAACCTCACAACCACCTCACAACCACCTGTGTTTCAGTTTCAGCTGCTAGGCAGTCATTGGTGCACAACCACCTCACAAACCACCCTCACAACCACCTCACAACCACCTGTGTTCAGTTCACGCTGTAGGCAGTCATTGGTGCACAACCACCTCACAACCACCTCACCAATCACCTTTGTTTCAGTCATGCTGTAGGCAGTCATTGGTGCCACCAACACCTCAACAACCACTCACAACCACCTGTTGTTCAGTTCACGCTGTAGGCAGTCATGGTGCACAACCACCCCTTCACAACACCTCCACAACCACTGTGTTCAGTTCACGCTGTAGGCAGTCATTTCGCTGCACAACCACCTCACAACCACCTCCACAAACCACCTGTGTTCAGTTCACGTGTAGGCAGTCATTGGTTGCACAACCACCTCACAACACTCACAACCACCTCACAAAACCCACCTGTTGTTCAGTTCTGCTGCTAGGCTGGGTCATTGGTGCACAACCACTCCCAACCACCTCACACCACTGGTTCAGTTCACCGCTGTAGGGCAGTCATTGGTGCACAACCACTTTCACCAAACCACCTCACAACCACCTGTGTTCAGTTCACGCTGTAGGCAGCCATTGGTGCACAACCACCGTCACAAACCACTGAGTTCAGTTCCGCTGTAGGCAGTCATTGGTGCACAAACCACCTCACAACCACCTTGTGTTCAGTTCCGCTGTAGGCAGTCATTTGGTGCACAACCCACCTCACAACCACCTCACAACCACCTGTGTTCAGTTCACGCTGTACGGCAGTCATTGGTGCCACAACCACCTCACCAACCACCTTCAACAACACCTGTGTTCAGTTCACGCTGTAGGCAGTCTTGGTGCACAACCACCTCACACCACCTTCACAACCACCTGTGTTCAGTTCAACGCTGTAGGCACAGTCATTGCGTGCACAACCACCTTCACAACCACCTCACAACCACCTGTGTTCAGTTTCACGCTGTAGGCAGTCATTTTGGTGCACAACACACCTCACAACCACCTCACAACCACCTGTGTCAGTTCACGCTGTAGGCAGGTCATTGGGCACAACCACCTCACAACCACCTCAAACAACCACTGTGTTCAGTTTCACGCTGTAGGCAGTCATTGGTGCACACCACCTCACAACCAACCTCACAAACCACCTGTGTTCAGTTTTCCACGCTGTAGGCAGTCATGGTGCACAACCACCTCACAACCACCTCAAAAACCACCTCCACAACCACCTGTGTTCAGTTCACGCTGTAGGCAGTCATTGGTGCAACAACCCCTCACAAACCACCTCACAATCACCTTGTGTTCAGTTCACGCTGTAGGCAGTCATTGGTGCACAACCACCTCACAACCACCTCACAACCACCTGTGTTCAGTTCACGCTGTAGCAGTCTTTGGTGCACAAACACCTTCACAACCACCTCCACAACACCTGTTTCTATTCACGCTGTAGGCAGTCATTGGTTGCACAAACCAACCTCACAACCACCTCACACCACCTGTGTTCCAGTTCACGCTGTAGGCAAGTCATTGGTGCACAAAACCACCCTCACAACCACCTCTCACAACCACTGTGTTCAGTTCACGCTTGTATGGCAGTCATTGGATTGCACAACCACCTCACAACACCTCACAACCACCTGTGTTCAGTTCCACGCTGTAGGCAGTCATTGGTGCACAACCAACCTCCACAACCACCTCACAACCAACCTGTGGTTCAGTTCACCGCCTGTAGGCATTCATTGGTGCACAACCACCTCACAACCACCTCACAACCACCCTGTGTTCAGTTCACGCTGATGGCAGTTCATTGTGTGCACAACCACCTCACAACCACCTCACAACCACCTGTGTTCAGTTCATGCTGTAGGCTGTCAATTGGTGCACAACCACCCCTCACCAACCACCTCACAACCACCTTGTGTTCAGTTCACGCTGTAGGCAGTCATTGGTGCACAAACCACCTCACAACCACCTCACAACCACCTTGTGTCAGTTCACGCTGTAGGCACCATGGCTGCACAACCACCTCACAACACCTGTGTTCAGTTCACGCTTGTAGGCAGTCATTGCGTGCACAAACCCACCTCAACAACCACCCTGGTGTTCAGTTCACGCTGTAGGCAGTCATTTGGTGCACAACCAGCCTCACAACCACCTCACAACCACCTGTTTCAGGGTTTT
>JAJSRW010000173.1:15000-41485 GCA_022414725.1 Microglena sp. YARC | reverse complement strand
CTTCCTCAGCTTCTGCTCCAGTGTGCTGCCGTTTTGCATTGCCTACAAAACAAACAGTTTCACCTAAATGCTCGCTCCGTTGTGCTTAGTCTGTGGTGCACATGCTTATTTATTTAATTTATATTATATATTATTGTGCTTGTCCATGGGTGCATGTGCAGACTCTGAGACAAACCCACAATTGGCTGCATGTCTTGTGCCTTCTCTTAACAGCTTCTGCTCAGTGTTGCTGCCTTTTGCTTGCCTACAAACAAACAGTTTCACCTAAATGCGTTTCGCTCCGTTGTGCTTGTCTTGTGGTGCACATGCTTATTTATTAATTTATTATTATATTATATTGTGCTTGTCCATGGGTGCATGTGCAGACTCTGAGACAAAACCACAATTGGCTGCCATGTCTTGTGCTTCTCACAGCTTTCTGCTCAGTGTTCGCTGCCTTTTGCTTGCCTACAAAAACAAAACAGTTTCACCTAAATGTGCGTTCACTCCGTTGTGCTTGTTCTTGTGGTGCACATGCTTATTTATTAATTTTATTATTATATTATTATTGTGCTTGTCCATGGGTGTTGTGCAGGACTCTAGACAAACCACAATTCGGCTGAATGTCTTGTGCTTCTAACAGCTTCTGCTCAGTGTTGCGCTTTGGCTCTACCCAATAACAAACAGTTTCACCTTAAATGTTCGCTCCGTTGTGCTTGTCTTGTGGTGCCACATTTCTGCTATGACCATGTGCAGACTCTGAGACAAACCCACAATGCTGCATGTCTTGTGCTTCTCACAATCATTTTTGCTTGCCTACCAAAACACACGTTTCACTAAATGTTCGCTCCGATTGTGCTTGTCTGTGTTGCTTATTTATTAATTATTATTATATTACTTATGTGCTTTGTCCATGGTTGACTGTGCTTCTCACAGACCTGCCTTATTTGCTTGACTACAAAACTAAACACAGAACTTGCTGCATTCTTGTGCTACAGCTTTCTTGTCATTTGATTCTGCTTTTTTGCTTGCATAAATTATTATTTCACCTGCGATTCGCTCCGTCTCTTGTCGCTGTGCATTGGTGGGACACATGCTTATTTATTAATTTTTATCTACTTCTGAGACAAACCCAAATGCGCTGCTTCTCACTTCTGAGCAACCCACAATTGGCCTGCAGCTTCTTGTGCTTTCACAGTTTCCATGCTCTTGCTGCCTTTTTTGCTTGCCCCTGATTTCACCTAAATGCCGTTCGAGCTTGTGGTGCTATGCCTATTTATTAATTTATGTATATATTATTATTTGCTTGTCCATGGGTGCATGTGCAGACTCTGAGACAAAACCCACAATTGGCTGCGAATGTCTTGTGCTTCTCACAGCTTGTGCTCGAGTTTCTGCCTTTTTGCTTGCCGTACAAAACAAACAGTGCGTTCGCTTCGCGTCTGTGCTTGTCTGTGTTGGTGCACATGCCTTATTTATTAATTTATTTATATATTATTATGTGCTTGTCCATGGGTGCTATGTGCAGACTCTGAGACAAACCACCAATGGCTGCATGTCTTGTTGCTCTCACATGCTTCTGCTCAGTGTTGCTGCCTTTTTGCTTGACCTACAAAACAAACAGTTTCACCTAAACTTCTTGCGTTCGCTCCGTATGTGCTTGTCTGTGGTGCACATGCTATTCTATTATTTAATATATTAATTTATATTATATCTTTATTGTGCTTGTCCATGGGTGCATGTGCAGGACCTGAGACAAACCCACAATTGGCTGCATGTCTTGTGCTTCTCACAGCTCTGCTCAGTGTTGCTGCCTTTTTGCTTGCCTACAACAAACAGTTTCACCTAAATGCGTTCGCTCGTTGTGCTTGTCTTGTGTGCACATGCTTAATTTATTAATTATTATTATAATATTATTGGCTTGTCCATGGGTGCATGGCAGACTCTGAGACAAACCCACAACTTGGCTGCAGTCTTGTGCTTCTCACAGCTTCTTGGCTCAGTGTTGCTGCCTTGTGCTTCGCCTACAAAACAAACAGTTTCCACCTAATGCGTTCGCTCGTTGTTCCTGTTTTGTCTTTGTGGTGCACATTTGCTTATTTATTAATTCTATTAGTGCTGTTTATATTATTTATTGTGCTTGTCCCGTGCATGTGCAGACTCTGAGACAAACAGACCAATTGGCTGCATGTCTTGTGCTTCTTCACAGTGCTCTGCTGCCGTTGTGCTTGCCCTACAAAACAAACATTTCACCATGTGCGTTCGTCCGTGTGCTTGTCTTGTGGTGCACGAATGCTATTTATTATTTATTTCATTATTATTTGTGCTTGTTCCATGGTGCTGTGCAGACTCTGCACTTGTGCTTCTCACAGCTTCTGCTCAGTGTTGCTGCCTTTTTGCTTGCCTACAAAAAACAAACAGTTTTCACCTAAATGCGTTCGCTCCGTTTGTGCTTGTCTTGTGCACAGCTTATTTCTGCTCAGTCATGGGTTGCATGCTGCAGACTCTTGAGACAAACCCACAATTGGCTGCATGTCTTGTGCTTCTCAATGCTTCTGCTCAGTGTTGGCTGCCGTTTTGCTTGCAGCTACAAAACAAAAAACAGTTTCACCTAAATGCGTTCGCTCCGTTGTGTTGTCTGTGTGGTGCACATGCTTATTTATTAATTTATTATAATTATTATTGTGCTTTGTCCATGGGTGCATGTGCAGACTCTGAGACAAACCCACAATTGGCTGCATGTCTTGTGCTTCTCACCAGCTTTGCTCAGTGTTGCTGCCTTTTGCTTGCCTACAAAACAAACAGTTTCACCTAAATGCGTGTCGCTCCGTTGTGTTGTCTTGTGGTTGCACATGCTTATTTTTTATTAATTTATTATTATATATTTATTGTGCTTGTCCGATGGGTGCATGTGCAGACTCTGAGACAAACCCACAATGGCTGCATGTCTTGTGCTTCTCACAGCTTCCTGCTCAGTGTCGTGCTGCCTTTTTTGCTTGCCTACAAAACAAACAGTTTCACCTAAATGCGTTCGCTCCGTTGTGCTTGTCTTTGTGGTGCACATGCTTATTTATTAATTTATTATTATATTATTATTGTGCTTGTCCATGTGGTGCCATGTGCAGACTCTGAGACAAACCCACAATCTTTCGCTGCATGTCTTGTGCTTCTCACAGCTTCTGCTCAGTGTTGCTGCCTTTTGCGTTGCCTACAAAACATTTAACATGTTTTCACCTTAAAATGCATGTTCGCTCCGTTGTGCTTGTCTTGTGGTTGCACACTTATTTATTAAATTTATTATTATATTATTATTGTGCTTGTCCATGGGTGCATGTTGCAGACTCTGAGACAAACCCACAATTGCTGCATGTCTTGTGCTTCTCACAGCTTCTGCTCAGTGTGCTGCCTTTTTTGCTTGCCTACAAAACAAACAGTTTCACCTAAATGCGTTCGCTCCGTTGTGCTTGTCTTGTGGTGCACATGCTTATTTTATTAATTTATTATTATATTATTATTGTGCTTGTCCATGGGTGCATGTGCAGACTCTGAGACAAACCCACAATTGGCTGCATGTCTTGTGCTTCTCACAGCTTCTGCTCAGTGTTGCTGCCTTTTTGCTTGCCTACAAAACAAAACAGTTTCACCTAAATGCGTTCGCTCCGTTGTGCTTGTCTTGTGGTGCACATGCTTATTTATTAATTTATTATTATATTATTATTGTGCTTGTCCATGGGTGCATGTGCAGACTCTGAGACAAACCACAATTGGCTGCATGTCTTGTGCTTCTCACAGCTTCTGCTCAGTGTTTGCTGCCTTTTTGCTTGCCTACAAAACAAACAGTTTCACCTAAATGCGTTCGCTCCGTTGTGCTTGTCTTGTGGTGCACAATGCTTATTTATTAATTTATTATTATATTATTATTGTGCTTGTCCATGGGTGCATGTGCAGACTCTGAGACAAACCCACAATTGGCTGCATGTCTTGTGCTTCCTCACAGCTTCTGCTCAGTGTTGCTGCCTTTTTGCTTGCCTACAAAACAAACAGTTTCACCTAAATGCGTTCGCTCCGTTGTGCTTGTCTTGTGGTGCACATGCTTATTTATTAATTTATTATTATATTATTATTGTGCTTGTCCATGGGTGCATGTGCAGACTCTGAGACAAACCACAATTGGCTGCATGTCTTGTGCTTCTCACAGCTTCTGCTCAGTGTTGCTGCCTTTTTGCTTGCCTACAAAACAAACAGTTTCACCTAAATCGCTCCGTTGTGCTGTCTTGTGGTGCACATGCTTATTTATTAATTTATTATTATATTATTATTGTGCTTGTCCATGGGTGCATGTGCAGACTCTGAGACAAACCCACAATTGGCTGCATGTCTTGTGCTTCTCACAGCTTCTGCTCAGTGTTGCTGCCTTTTTGCTTGCCTACAAAACAAACAGTTTCACCTAAATGCGTTCGCTCCGTTGTGCTTGTCTTGTGGTGCACATGCTTATTTATTAATTTATTATTATATTATTATTGTGCTTGTCCATGGGTGCATGTGCAGACTCTGAGACAAACCCACAATTGGCTGCATGTCTTGTGCTTCTCACAGCTTCTGCTCAGTGTTGCTGCCTTTTTTGCTTGCCTACAAAACAAACAGTTTCACCTAAATGCGTTCGCTCCGTTGTGCTTGTCTTGTGGTGCACAATGCTTATTTATTAATTTATTATTATATTATTATTGTGCTTGTCCATGGGTGCATGTGCAGACTCTGAGACAAACCCACAATTGGCTGCATGTCTTGTGCTTCTCACAGCTTCTGCTCAGTGTTGCTGCCTTTTTGCTTGCCTACAAAACAAACAGTTTCACCTAAATGTGTTCGCTCCGTTGTGCTTGTCTTGTGGTGCACAAGCTTATTTATTAATTTATTATTATATTATTATTGTGCTTGTCCATGGGTGCATGTGCAGACTCTGAGACAAACCCACAATTGGCTGCATGTCTTGTGCTTCTCACAGCTTCTGCTCAGTGTTGCTGCCTTTTTGCTTGCCTACAAAACAAACAGTTTCACCTAAATGCGTTCGCTCCGTTGTGCTTGTCTTGTGGTGCACATGCTTATTTATTTAATTTATTATTATATTATTATTGTGCTTGTCCATGGGTGCATGTGCAGACTCTGAGACAAACCCACAATTGGCTGCATGTCTTGTGCTTCTCACAGCTTCTGCTCAGTGTTGCTGCCTTTTTGCTTGCCTACAAAACAAACAGTTTCACCTAAATGCGTTCGCTCCGTTGTGCTTGTCTTGTGGTGCACATGCTTATTTATTAATTTATTATTATATTATTATTGTGCTTGTCCATGGGTGCATGTGCAGACTCTGAGACAAACCCACAATTGGCTGCATGTCTTGTGCTTCTCACAGCTTCTGCTCAGTGTTGCTGCCTTTTTGCTTGCCTACAAAACAAACAGTTTCACCTAAATGCGTTCGCTCCGTTGTGCTTGTCTTGTGGTGCACAAGCTTATTTATTAATTTATTATTATATTATTATTGTGCTTGTCCATGGGTGCATGTGCAGACTCTGAGACAAACCCACAATCGGCTGCATGTCTTGTGCTTCTCACAGCTTCTGCTCAGTGTTGCTGCCTTTTTGCTTGCCTACAAAACAAACAGTTTCACCTAAATGCGTTCGCTCCGTTGTGCTTGTCTTGTGGTGCACATGCTTATTTATTAATTTATTATTATATTATTATTGTGCTTGTCCATGGGTGCATGTGCAGACTCTGAGACAAACCCACAATTGGCTGCATGTCTTGTGCTTCTCACAGCTTCTGCTCAGTGTTGCTGCCTTTTTGCTTGCCTACAAAACAAACAGTTTCACCTAAAATGCGTTCGCTCCGTTGTGCTTGTCTTGTGGTGCACATGCTTATTTATTAATTTATTATTATATTATTATTGTGCTTGTCCATGGGTGCATGTGCAGACTCTGAGACAAACCCACAATTGGCTGCATGTCTTGTGCTTCTCACAGCTTCTGCCTCAGTGTTGCTGCCTTTTTGCTTGCCTACAAAACAAACAGTTTCACCTAAATGCGTTCGCTCCGTTGTGCTTGTCTTGTGGTGCACATGCTTATTTATTAATTTATTATTATATTATTATTGTGCTTGTCCATGGGTGCATGTGCAGACTCTGAGACAAACCCACAATTGGCTGCATGTCTTGTGCTTCTCACAGCTTCTGCTCAGTGTTGCTGCCTTTTGCTTGCCTACAAAACAAACAGTTTCACCTAAATGCGTTCGCTCCGTTGTGCTTGTCTTGTGGTGCACATGCTTATTTTATTAATTTATTATTATATTATTATTGTGCTTGTCCATGGGTGCATGTGCAGACTCTGAGACAAACCCACAATTGGCTGCATGTCTTGTGCTTCTCACAGCTTCTGCTCAGTGTTGCTGCCTTTTTGCTTGCCTACAAAACAAACAGTTTTCACCTAAATGCGTTCGCTCCGTTGTGCTTGTCTTGTGGTGCACAATGCTTATTTATTAATTTATTATTATATTATTATTGTGCTTGTCCATGGGTGCATGTGCAGACTCTGAGACAAACCCACAATTGGCTGCATGTCTTGTGCTTCTCACAGCTTCTGCTCAGTGTTGCTGCCTTTTTGCTTGCCTACAAAACAAACAGTTTCACCTAAATGCGTTCGCTCCGTTGTGCTTGTCTTGTGGTGCACATGCTTATTTATTAATTTATTATTATATTATTATTGTGCTTGTCCATGGGTGCATGTGCAGACTCTGAGACAAACCCACAATTGGCTGCATGTCTTGTGCTTCTCACAGCTTCTGCTCAGTGTTGCTGCCTTTTTGCTTGCCTACAAAACAAACAGTTTCACCTAAATGCGTTCGCTCCGTTGTGCTTGTCTTGTGGTGCACATGCTTATTTATTAATTTATTATTATATTATTATTGTGCTTGTCCATGGTGCATGTGCAGACTCTGAGACAAACCCACAATTGGCTGCATGTCTTGTGCTTCTCACAGCTTCTGCTCAGTGTTGCTGCCTTTTTGCTTGCCTACAAAACAAACAGTTTCACCTAAATGCGTTCGCTCCGTTGTGCTTGTCTTGTGGTGCACAATGCTTATTTATTAATTTATTATTATATTATTATTGTGCTTGTCCATGGGTGCATGTGCAGACTCTGAGACAAACCCACAATTGGCTGCATGTCTTGTGCTTCTCACAGCTTCTGCTCAGTGTTGCTGCCTTTTTGCTTGCCTACAAAACAAACAGTTTCACCTAAATGCGTTCGCTCCGTTGTGCTTGTCTTGTGGTGCACATGCTTATTTATTAATTTATTATTATATTATTATTGTGCTTGTCCATGGGTGCATGTGCAGACTCTGAGACAAACCCACAATTGGCTGCATGTCTTGTGCTTCTCACAGCTTCTGCTCAGTGTTGCTGCCTTTTTGCTTGCCTACAAAAACAAACAGTTTCACCTAAATGCGTTCGCTCCGTTGTGCTTGTCTTGTGGTGCACAATGCTTATTTATTAATTTATTATTATATTATTATTGTGCTTGTCCATGGGTGCATGTGCAGACTCTGAGACAAACCCACAATTGGCTGCATGTCTTGTGCTTCTCACAGCTTCTGCTCAGTGTTGCTGCCGTTTTGCTTGCCTACAAAACAAACAGTTTCACCTAAATGCGTTCGCTCCGTTGTGCTTGTCTTGTGGTGCACAATGCTTATTTATTAATTTATTATTATATTATTATTGTGCTTGTCCATGGGTGCATGTGCAGACTCTGAGACAAACCCACAATTGGCTGCATGTCTTGTGCTTCTCACAGCTTCTGCTCAGTGTTGCTGCCTTTTTGCTTGCCTACAAAACAAACAGTTTCACCTAAATGCGTTCGCTCCGTTGTGCTTGTCTTGTGGTGCACATGCTTATTTATTAATTTATTATTATATTATTATTGTGCTTGTCCATGGGTGCATGTGCAGACTCTGAGACAAACCCACAATTGGCTGCATGTCTTGTGCTTCTCACAGCTTCTGCTCAGTGTTGCTGCCTTTTTGCTTGCCTACAAAACAAACAGTTTTCACCTAAATGCGTTCGCTCCGTTGTGCTTGTCTTGTGGTGCACATGCTTATTTATTAATTTATTATTATATTATTATTGTGCTTGTCCATGGGTGCATGTGCAGACTCTGAGACAAACCCACAATTGGCTGCATGTCTTGTGCTTCTCACAGCTTCTGCTCAGTGTTGCTGCCTTTTTGCTTGCCTACAAAACAAACAGTTTCACCTAAATGCGTTCGCTCCGTTGTGCTTGTCTTGTGGTGCACATGCTTATTTATTAATTTATTATTATATTATTATTGTGCTTGTCCATGGGTGCATGTGCAGACTCTGAGACAAACCCACAATTGGCTGCATGTCTTGTGCTTCTCACAGCTTCTGCTCAGTGTTGCTGCCTTTTTGCTTGCCTACAAAACAAACAGTTTCACCTAAATGCGTTCGCTCCGTTGTGCTTGTCTTGTGGTGCACAGCTTATTTATTAATTTATTATTATATTATTATTGTGCTTGTCCATGGGTGCATGTGCAGACTCTGAGACAAACCCACAATTGGCTGCATGTCTTGTGCTTCTCACAGCTTCTGCTCAGTGTTGCTGCCTTTTTGCTTGCCTACAAAACAAACAGTTTCACCTAAATGCGTTCGCTCCGTTGTGCTTGTCTTGTGGTGCACATGCTTATTTATTAATTTATTATTATATTATTATTGTGCTTGTCCATGGGTGCATGTGCAGACTCTGAGACAAACCCACAATTGGCTGCATGTCTTGTGCTTCTCACAGCTTCTGCTCAGTGTTGCTGCCTTTTTGCTTGCCTACAAAACAAAACAGTTTCACCTAAATGCGTTCGCTCCGTTGTGCTTGTCTTGTGGTGCACATGCTTATTTATTAATTTATTATTATATTATTATTGTGCTTGTCCATGGGTGCATGTGCAGACTCTATTGGCTGCATGTCTTGTGCTTCTCACAGCTTCTGCTCAGTGTTGCTGCCTTTTGCTTGCCTACAAAACAAACAGTTTCACCTAAATGCGTTCGCTCCGTTGTGCTTGTCTTGTGGTGCACATGCTTATTTATTAATTTATTATTATATTATTATTGTGCTTGTCCATGGGTGCATGTGCAGACTCTGAGACAAACCCACAATTGGCTGCATGTCTTGTGCTTCTCACAGCTTCTGCTCAGTGTTGCTGCCTTTTTGCTTGCCTACAAAACAAACAGTTTCACCTAAATGCGTGCTCCGTTGTGCTTGTCTTGTGGTGCACATGCTGCTTGTCCATGGGTGCATGTGCAGACTCTGAGACAAACCCACAATTGGCTGCATGTCTTGTGCTTCTCACAGCTTCTGCTCAGTGTTGCTGCCTTTTTGCTTGCCTACAAAACAAGCAGTTTCACCTAAAATATGTTAATTATTTTGTGCATGTCCTGCGGTGCATGTTCAAAATCTGAAGCAAACCCACGATCGGCTATACTTTACGAGCTTCTCACAGCTTCTGCCCCATTTTGTTGTAAGCGGGTACATATGCAGTTATCTTGTATTTTAACTGCACACTTTACGTATTGTGCTTTGCACAGCTTCTGCCCCATTTTGTTGTAAGCGGGTGCATATGCAGTTATCTTGTATTTTAACTACACACTTTACGTATTGTGCTTTGCACAGCTTCTGCCCCATTTAAAGCCATTTTAAACGGATGCATTTCCGGTGTCCGTGCAGACTCTGAGACAGACCCACGATCGGCTGTATGCGGCGGAGATGGAACGTAAGGTCACCGAGGTGGAATCTGCAAGGAAGCTGGATGAGTTTGAGCTTCAGTTCAAAGTAGTGCTTGCAGCAAAAGGAAAAGAGATGCGCATTTTGCAAGACGAGAATCTAAGCCTCAAGGCGGCTCTTGCGGTGGGTGGGCATGAGTCCCGGGTGGTTAGGTGTGTGAGTGTGTGTGTGAGACCAGACTTGGGTGAGTGAGTTCGTGTGTGTGTGTGTGTGATAGAGAGAGGTTGTGTGTGTGTGAGACCCGACTTGGGTGTGTGAGTGTGTGTGTGTGCGAGACCAGACTTGTGACGAGTGGGGGAAAGGTGGTGAAAAATTGGGATAAGTACCACTTGTAGCAATTCAGCAGATGGTTTGGATTTGAGTTTTCTAAACACTTCGTAGTTAGTAGGTCGTACTTCGGATTTGAGAATTTCCCCTGAGCATTCTGACATTTTTGCTAAAATAAATCGAGAATTCTGAGAATTGTTAAAAATTCGGCCTGACGAAGTTGAGGTAAAAAGTACGAACTATGAAATCCGATTCCAAATCATCCGCTGAATTTCTGAGAGTAGTACATCGTTGTCTGCACTGTGCTATTGCTTTATGTCATTTCAGCCACATGCACAGGAGATGCATACGTCAAGCTGCTCGTCATGTAATCCTTGCTGAGACGTTGTTGATTTTTGTTTTTTTTCAAGCTGCTCGCCGTGCTATCCTAGCTGAGAAGTTGATGATTTCTTCGTCAAGCTGCTCGCCGTTTCATCTTAGCTGAGAAGTTGTTGATTTGTGGTATTTTTCCAAGCTGCGCGCCATGTCATCCTTGCTGAAAAGTTTGTGATTCATTTTATCAAGCTGCTCGTCATGTCATACTTGCTGAACCGTTGATCCTTTTTTCGTCATGCTGCTCGCCATGTCATCCTCTCTGAAAAGCTGTTGATTTGCAATCAATGCGCAATATTAATTTGTAATCAAAGCATACTTATAACGTGCAGTACTCTGTTTAATTTATGCAAGTTCAACCACATCCACAGGAGATGCACACATCCATTTGCTATTACATCACAGTGGAGACAAGAAAGCCTGAGGACACCCTCACGCACACATACGCACATTCCCCCCCCACTCACAAACCCACACACCACATACACACCACACACCCCATATCACCCCCTCACCCACCCCCACATCACAGGAGATGCAAACATCCAGCTGCTCGCACACCGCAGTAGAGAAGACAAACCCTAAGGGCACACCCTCACACACACACACACACACACCATCTCACCCCCCCCTCCACCCCGCCTCACCCCACCCCACCCCACCCCATCTCACCCCCCCCACCCCGTCTAACCCCCCCACACACCATCTCACCTCCCCCACACCCCACCCCCATCTCACCCCCCCCACACCCTACCCCATCTCACCTGACCCCTCCTCCACCACACAGGAGCTGCAAGCATCCAGCTGCTCGCACACCACATTAGAGAGGACAATGCCCGAGGTTGATTTGTCAGACAGCTGCCTCGACGTATCAAACACTCTCAAGCACACCCCACACCATGTGGACAGATTCCCACCAGCTTCCCATGCCGCGTCCTACTCAGCCGCCGCCGCCTTGACCCAGGATCCCATCCTGGTCAACGACTCCGTAGACGTTTCAAGTGCAAGCGTTTCAAGAGGGTCTGCTTCAAGGCTGGACACTTTTAGTGTGAATGTTTCAGGTGTGGATGTTCCAAGTGTGAACGTTGCGCGTGCAAACGTTTCACAGAGCCCAGAAGAAGATGACAAGTCGACAAGTGCACCGCCACTCCCACCCAGCTCACATTTCCCTGCCGGGCTTGAGACTAGCCCCTTCCCTATCAGCGCCATGAGCAGCAAGGCATGGGGCCAGGATGGGAGGCCGATTCACAGACGGGGGGACTCGGAGATGAGCGAAAACATGATTGATAACAGGTAGGCGGGCTGGCCCCCTCAACCTCACGCCTCGTAACAAGGCGTACTATTTATTTATTGTTAACAGGTAGGCGGAAGCTGGTCTGCACTTATTTTACTAAGGCACCTAAACCTAAACCACCTAAACCTTAACTATGTAAACTTAAACTACCTGAACCTGAACCACCCAAACTTAACAGACTCGGAGATGAGCGAAAACAGGATTGATAACAGGTAGGGGGAAGCTGGTCAGCTCTTAGCTGGTCAGCACTTCTTTTCCTAAGCCACCTAAACCTAAACCACCTAAACCCTACACAACCTAAACCCTAAACATCCTAAACCTTACACCACCTAAACCTAAACAACCTAAACCCTAAACAACCCAAACCTCCTAAACCTTACACCACCTAAACCTAAACAACCCTAAACCCTAAACAACCTAAACCTCCTAAACCTGTCAAACCTTACACCACCTAAACCTAAACAATCCTAAACCCTAAACAACCTGAACCTCCTAAACCAGTCAAACCTTACACCACCTAAACCTAAACAACCCTAAACAACCTAAACCTCCTAAAAGTGTTAAACCTTACACCACCTAAACCTAAACAACCCTAAACAACCTAAACAACCTAAACCTCCTAAACCTGTCAAACCTCACCACCTAAACCTAAACAACCCTAAACCCTAAACAGCCTAAACCTCCTAAACCCTATACAACCTAAACCTTACACCACCTAAACCTAAACCTTCTAAACCTAAACCTCCTAAACCCAAGTGCTGACCAGCTAAGTGCTGACCAGCTTCCCCCTACCTTGATAACAGCCACCTGCAAGACATGGATGATGGACTATCCCCGGGGTCCATGCCCCCCCCCCCCCCCCCCCCCCCCCCCCCCCTCCCTCTATATCGGCCGCCCGTGGTATCGACATGATTTTTTATATCGACTATTGCTCGCTGTTCTCTATCCATATCGAACATGCGGTACGAATATTTTTTCTTGCCCCCCCATCGCCCAAACTACCTTAATCTAAACCTCCTAAACAGAAGTGCTGACCAGCTTCCCCCTCCCTTGATAACAGCCACCTGCAAGACATGGATGATGGGCTTTCCCCTGGCTCCATGGACCCCCAGAGCATGCTGCTAGCAGACTATGGCCGCCTCATGCTCTTCCCAGTGGGTGAGCAGCGCCCCACGCCAACCCGCAAACGCTTTGAGAGTAGTGACGATGAGGGAGACGAGCGAGACGAGCAGGAGCGTCGGGATCAAGAGGGTGCGAAGGCTTCAAGGAGCGCTGTGGCAATGGGAGGGAAGAAGCTGGAGTTATACATTGATCAGGATATTGCAGTGGGTGGGGGGGAGGGGGTAGACGCCGAGCAACAACAGCAGCAGCTGCTTGTGGGTGTGAAGAAGGAGGTGCACATTGATCAGCAGGAGGAGGTATACAGTGATCAGCAGATTGTAGGGGGTGGGAAGAAGGAGGAGGTATACTTTGGTCAGCAGATAGTAGAGGGTAGGAAGAAGGAGGCAGATGCTGAGCAGCACATTATAGTGGCTGGGATGAAGCAGGGAGTAGAATCAGAGCAGAATACAGACACGACCCAGATTGACCTGTCCCAAGATGAGGTCGGAGTGCAAAAGTATGGCGAGGTACACACCTCAGGGGAGCAGCTCGTGGAAGGAGGCCACAAGCCGCAGAGTGAGCTCCTTAGCAAGCTTGCAGCAGCTGCAGCAGCAGCCCCATCAATGGGAAAGGTGGGCAGCAGGGTGGCTGCTGTGATCGCTGCATTAAACAAGGCGAACAGCGGATCATAGCTGAACTTGTTTGCTGGCTCCAGCCTCGAGGGTAAAGATGAGGGCGCTGAACAAGGTTAACAGCGGAGCATAGCCGAGCTTGTTTGCATGGCTCCACCCTTGAGGTTAGAGATGATAGCACTGAACAAGGCGAATGGTGGAGCATAGCTGAACTTGTTTTCATGGCTCCAGCCTTGAGGTGTGAGATGATAGCACTGAACAAAATAATGGTGGAGCATAGCTGGACTTGTTTTCATGGCTCCAGCCTTGAGGTTACAGATGATAGCACTGAACAAGGCGAATGGTGGAGCATACCTGAACTTGTTTGCTGGCTCCAGCCTTGAGGGTAAGGATGAGGGCACTGAACAAGTTTAATAGAGGAGTGTAGGTACTTGAAGTCCAAATGATTTCAGAGCTAGCCTAGTGTCCAGGACTAAGACAAGCCCTCAGCCAGGGCGGGTGCGAGGGGTAATGGCACTCACAAGCTTGTCGGCAGGCGTGACATGCCGAGCACGGCATGGCAAGCACATGACATAGCAGGCATGCTGTGGCAGCCACAACCTGAAAGGCAGGCCGTGGCAGCCAACACATGAAGGGCATGCCGTGGCAGCCACAACATGGAAGCCAACACATGAAAGGCATGACGGGGCAGCCACAACACGAAAGGCATGTCGTGGCAACCATGTAGAGGCAGGCATGACATGACATGCGAGGTAGCACCGCTAACAGTAATGCGGTGCTCAGAGTAGTATATCTGAAAAAGTTGAAATTGTTCCTCTGTAGTGAGGGTCGGGCTCGATGCCCCGTTCTAATCAAAGCTCTGGGAGTATTATAATACCGGTATCTACCAGGGTACTACATGCCGCGCGCTATTGCGTGGTAGCGCGCAAGGTTTTGGAGCCCGACTGCGCGATTGACGCAATTGTTTAAACCCCCTCTAGGCACAGCGCGCGGATTTCCGTTTTCAGGTGAGTCAAAAGTGCAACCCAAAAGGGGGCAGTTGCGTCAAAAGCGGAACTCAAAATGACGAAATGTAGTACCCTGGTATCTACTACTCCCCGTATTTTTTGCGAGCATAAATTGTTGCGTTTCAGATCCTAACTATTTTATTTGAAGCATCTTGCCGCACTCGGCAGTACAGTTGTTGCTTGTAGGATGCGCCGTATTAATATTGTACAACATGGATGGAGTCTTGATGATGAGAAGTAAATTTGAATTTGAAATGTTACATGGTTCTTCAGCCAACTCTTGGCTGCCCACCAATTCAAAGCCCCCCCCCTTGGAACCGGTTTGTGTGGGTAACCAGTGAGAGAGCACACTAAGCGGATTAGACTGTTTTAAATAATTGTTACAAGGTTCTATACGCCAGGTTTGGCGTCTAACCGTCTACACATTGCAGCCAACAACTGCCCCCCGTGCGAGAACCACGGAAACCAGGGATTTCTAGCTCACATGTCGAAGTGCAGGTTCGAACCGACTGTTTAAAGATTTGTCCGGGTCATGAGGAGTTCAAGTAGGTGAAGCGGAATAGTCCCATAACTTGACCTCGACCTTGTAGGAACTTGGACTTGGCTACAGCCTCTGAGGCTGCTCGCCGTCTTCGACAGAAACATCATTGTCCATGAGAGGATCTGCAGTGTTGACACGCCTTCAACGAATCTTGAGTGTTCAATTTAGTTGCAGGGGAGGTAGAACTTAAACTTGGTTACATGGGTCCAGCCAGCAATTTGGCTGCTTGCCGTCTTCGGCAGTACAAGCAATTACTAGGGGGTTGTTTACGTTATTAAACAATTTAAAATGTAAGCATTTTGATCAAAATATAGTTGATATTATCTCTTCGTACATTCATGGATGAACATGGGTAGCTTAGCACTACCTTCCACTTCTGGATCGCACATCAGAAAAAGGAGGGGGGGAAGGGGGGGGGGAGAACGCCTGGAGGGGCGTAATGATCAGGGTACCCTCCCGTACGCCGCAGCTAGGGGAAATCACCATGACAGGCATAGCAAGTGCCACCCTCCAGGCAGTAAGGACTCCTCCATGTGACGTGTGGCAAGAATGCCGGTACAGGAGGCAATATATTCTCTGTTCAGCTTAGAGATGAGTTTGTCTGCATGCTCGGGACAGATCCGTAAGGTGAAAAGATTGTGATGGGTATGGGGAAGGGCATACTTGAAGGAAAAAAATAGGCCGTTTAAGGATCATACGATCTTATCCGGATCCTACTATCATCAATTTTCATTTCTATTGAAGTTCGGCAGCTGTATTGCTTTCCCTTCTCAATCTAATGAATCCAGATAATTTATTCCAACTACCGTATTGATATCATCATTATAAAAACGTTACATGTTCGCTCTGCATCTTCTGCTTCCACCCTACCCACTAAGTGCTGACCTGGACAAGTATTTAAACTGTCTAATTCGCGTAGTATGTTCCCTGGTTTCCGTGGGTATCGCACAGGGGGAACTCGAATTGGAAGACAGTGAGCAGCCCAGGGTTGGCTGGAAAAACATGTAACAATCCAATCCTACCTACTTAGTCCACAGCAGGTGGAAATAATCTGAGGGGACGTGAATTGCACCCCACCACCTTGAAGCTGCCCACGAACAAATACAATCAGGGACCTGAACAAGACTTCAAACTGTATAATCCGCATAGCATGCTCCCTGGTTTCCGTGGGTATCGCATGGGAGGACTTGGAATTGGCAGACGATGAGCAACCCAGAGTTGGCTGACAAAACCATGTAACAATTCAAAGAAGCTGCCCGCAAACATACACAAACAGGCAGACCTAAACCTGCATGTCTTGGTACTTCTTCGAGTTCTGTCTAGGGCCTGGACATCTCTTCAAACTGTCTGAACCAGGGTACTACTTTTGTCATAGTGGTCAGCGCTTAAAGCGGTTGTGCGCTTTTAGTGCAAAAAGCGCAAAAACTGTGCGCTGCGCCCACAGGGGGTTGAAAAAACAGCGTGAAACGCGCAGTGGGGCTCAAAAAGTGTGCGCGGAATCGCGCTGCCGCGCGCGCTTTGTAGTACCCTGGTCTGAACCTGTGTGATTGCATTTTGTAATATAGAATGCGTCTACTCTTTTGTAAGAGTGACAACGCCAATCAAACTGAATCCTCGTTGTCGCTGATTTGTGTAGGGAGACCCACCTCCTGGGGTAGAAATCCTTTCACAACTAAAAAACAAGTGCAGACGACAACATTTATCCAACCCAGGTTCACTCTGCCTGCAGACGGTGAGCAGCTTGCAGGCTGGTATACAATGTTATCAAACCAAACCTAAACCCTTGCATCCCTTAACCCTTGATTGACCTGGACGATCCTTTGAACTGTCTCATTCACTTCGTATGCCACCTGGTTTCTGGGGGTATCGCACGGGGGGGACTTGTAATTGGAAGAGAGTGGGCAGCTAAGAGTTGGCTGGAAAACCATGTAACAATCCTAACAACCCAATCCAATTCAGTTGAGGCCTGGGAAATTTGTTGCAGGACTTGTGTAGAATCTCTGGAGACCTGATAAGCACAAGACCACAGAGGGTTCATCTGTCCAGGTTGCCAGGTTGTCAGATTGCCAGGTTGTCAGGTGGGTTCATCTGTTCAGGTTGCCAGGTGGGTTCATCTGTCCAGGTTGCCAGGCTGTCAGGTTGCCAGGTGGGTTCACCTGTCCAGGTTGCCAGGGGCAGTGGCGCCCGTCTAGATCGGCAGTGGTCTGGCATGGCCTCGTAATAAGACATACTATTTATGTATCTATTTATGGCTGCACATCCAGCCAGCACTTAAGCTGCTTGCAGTCTTCAGAAGCAACATTAACAATTCAAATCAAAGTTTAGTCACACACTGACATGGCCATCTGTCGTCTGGCATCTTCACCCTTGCCTTTGCAGTGTGAACTTCCTACTTCTGAAGGACTTTTTCCGCCTTTTTGTCTGAATCCTCAGTGGGAGCTGTTCTGTGTAATGGGTCCCACTTCCTGGGGTGAACATACTCTCAAAACAACAGGGTCTCTGGAGAGTATCAAAAGAAAATTCTCTCTAGAGACTAAAAATATACCCTCGACACAAAGATGATGAACTAAGATGCATCACCAACAGCATCCACCACCACAATCCAACCCAAGCAAAACCTAGATCCTTGCATCAGGGATCCTAGACGCCCATTTCATTTAAATTGCCCCATCCTCAATTGTCTAAAGATCAAGACTGACAAATATCCTATCTCTTGATGCTATTATGTGTTATACAGACTCAGTAGTGATGCCGCCAACTTCACAGTCCTTGGGTTGTGCAGATTTACACCCGCAGTGCAGATTTACACTTGTAGTGCAGAATAACACTCGTAGTGCAGATTTACACCCGTGTGCAGATTTACACTCGTAGTGCAGATTTACACCCGTAGTGCAGATTTACACCCGTAGTGCAGATTCACCCCTGTAGTACAGATTTACACCCGTAGTGCAGATTTACACAGGTACTGCAGATGTACAATCGTAGTGCAGATTAACACCCGTCGTGCAGATTTACACCCGAGCAGCCAAATTGCTGGCTGAAGCTATGCAACCAAGTTCAAGTGCAAGCAGATTTATAGGCTTGTATCAAGGATCCTGGACATTCAGTATTACTTTGGCCGTTCCATCCTCAGATGACTGGAGATCAAGACTGCCATTTCCCCCCTCGCTTGATGTTGTTTGCTGCTCTTCGGGCTGAGTAGTGGCACCGCCACCTTCAGCGTCATCGGACAGTGATGTTTTTCTTTCTTCAGATCCCTTTCTTTCTTCAGATCTCTTTCTTCCTTCAGATCTCTTTTTTTCTCGCCTTGCATCAAGAAAAGCCTGCAGACAAGGTCAAATGAGATGGGACAAAGAGAGATAAGACAAGGACAGATGAGACAAAGACAGATGAGACAAGGACAGGGGGAACAAGGACAGATGAGACAAGAAAAGATGAGACAAGGACAGGGGAGACAAGGACAGGGGGAAGAAGGACAGATGAGACAAGGACAGGGGAGACAAGGACAGGGGGAAGAAGGACAGATGAGACAAGGACAGGGGAGACAAGGACAGGGGGAAGAAGGACAGATGAGACAAGGACATATGAGGTCAATTGCAAAATCATCCAGTGATCAATCTAGACAAAATCACAAAGCAAACTACATTCGACAATTCCTTGGATATTGCATATTTCGTTATAATCTGGTTTGCACTAAGATAAGGCTGCATAGATGATATGAAGTGCGCAATTGTCCAGTGAGGAATTTAGACACAGTCAAATGAAAACATTATGACATGAAACAAGAACAATATAAGTCCTTGGATGACGCAGATTTCTTCCTTAGCGTTGTTGCACTAATAAGAACCTAGGCAGATGAGACAAGGTCAGGTGAGATCAAGTGCCGAATAATCTGGTGAGGAATCTAGGCAACGTTACATTATGACGCGAAACAAGAACAATACAAGTCCTCGGATGGCTGTTGGATGGTGCAGATTTTTGTCTTAGCGTCGTTGCACTAAGAGAAGTTTGCATATATGAGACAAGTTCAGGTGAGATTAAGTGCCGAATAATCTGGCGAGGAATCTAGACACAGTCACATGAAAAAGAGCAATGAGAGTCTTTGGATGATGCAGTTTATTCTCTGTCATCGTTGCACTAAGAGAAGGCTGCTTAGATAAGACAAGGTCAGATAAGATGAAGTGCCGAATAATCTGACAAGGAATCTAGGCAGAGTCACATGATGACGTGAAACAAGAACAATATTAGTCCTTGGATGGCTGTTGGGTGATGCAGATTTCTGTCTTAGTGTCGTTGCACTAAGAGAAGGCTGCACTAGATGAGACAAGGTCAGATGAGATTAAGTGCCGAATAATCTGGTGAGGAATCTAGGCAGAGTCACATGATGACGTGAAACAAGAACAATATTAGTCCTTGGATGGCTGTTGGGTGATGCAGATTTCTTCCTTAGCGTTGTTGCACTAAGAGGAGCCTAATCAGATGAGACAAGGTCAGATGAGATCAAGTGCCGGATCATCTGACGAGGAATCTAGGCAGATTGTTGTGATGACATGAAACAAGAACAATGCAAGTCCTCGGATGGCAGTTGGATTGGTTGCAGATTTCTTCATTGGCGTCGTTGCACTAAGAGGAGCCTAATCAGATGAGACAAGTTCAGATGAGATCAAGTGCCGGATCATCTGACGAGGAATCTAGGCAGATTGTTTTGATGACATGAAACAAGAACAATACAAGTCCTCGGATGGCTGCTGGATGATGCAGATTTCTGTCTTAGCGTCCTTGCACTAAGAGAAGGCTGCACTAGATGAGACAAGGTCAGATGAGATTAAGTGCCGAATAATCTGGTGAGGAATCTAGACAGAGTCTTATGATGACATGAAAAAGAACAGTGAAAGTCGTTGGATGATGCAGCTTTCTTTCCTGTCGTCGTTGCACTAAGAGAAGGCTGCGTAGACGAGACAAGGCCAGATGAGATTAAGTGCCGAATAATCTGGTGAGGAATCTAGGCAAAGTCACATTATGACGTGAAACAAGAACAATACAGGTCCTCGGATGGCTGTTGGATGGTGCAGATCTTTGTCTTAGTGTCGTTGCACTAAGAGAAGTCTGCATAGATGAGACAAGCTCAGGTGAGATGAAGTGCCGAATAATCTGGCGAGGAATCTAGACACAGTCACATGAAAAAGAACGATGAGAGTCTTTGGATGATGGAGTTTTATTCCCTGTCATCGTTGCACTAAGAGAAGGCTGCATAGATAAGACAAGGTCAGATAAGATGAAGTGCCGAATAATCTGACAAGGAATCTAGGCAGAGTCACATGATGACGTGAAATAAGAACAATATTAGTCCTTAGATGGCTGCTGGATGATGCAGATTTCTGTCTTAGCGTCGTTGCACTAAGAGAAGGCTGCACTAGATGAGACAAGGTCAGATGAGATTAAGTGCCGAATAATCTGGTGAGGAATCTAGGCAGAGTCACATGATGACATGAAACAAGAACAACACGTTTCCTCGGATGGCTGTTGGGTGATGCAGATTTCTTCCTTAGCGTTGTTGCACTAAGAGGAGCCTAATCAGATGAGACAAGGTCAGATGAGATCAAGTGCCGGATCATCTGACGAGGAATCTAGGCAGATTGTTGTGATGACATGAAACAAGAACAATGCAAGTCCTCGGATGGCAGTTGGATTGGTTGCAGATTTCTTCATTGGCGTCGTTGCACTAAGAGGAGCCTAATCAGATGAGACAAGTTCAGATGAGATCAAGTGCCGGATCATCTGACGAGGAATCTAGGCAGATTGTTTTGATGACATGAAACAAGAACAATACAAGTCCTCGGATGGCTGCTGGATGATGCAGATTTCTGTCTTAGCGTCCTTGCACTAAGAGAAGGCTGCACTAGATGAGACAAGGTCAGATGAGATTAAGTGCCGAATAATCTGGTGAGGAATCTAGACAGAGTCTTATGATGACATGAAAAAGAACAGTGAAAGTCGTTGGATGATGCAGCTTTCTTTCCTGTCGTCGTTGCACTAAGAGAAGGCTGCGTAGACGAGACAAGGCCAGATGAGATTAAGTGCCGAATAATCTGGTGAGGAATCTAGGCAAAGTCACATTATGACGTGAAACAAGAACAATACAGGTCCTCGGATGGCTGTTGGATGGTGCAGATCTTTGTCTTAGTGTCGTTGCACTAAGAGAAGTCTGCATAGATGAGACAAGCTCAGGTGAGATGAAGTGCCGAATAATCTGGCGAGGAATCTAGACACAGTCACATGAAAAAGAACGATGAGAGTCTTTGGATGATGGAGTTTTATTCCCTGTCATCGTTGCACTAAGAGAAGGCTGCATAGATAAGACAAGGTCAGATAAGATGAAGTGCCGAATAATCTGACAAGGAATCTAGGCAGAGTCACATGATGACGTGAAATAAGAACAATATTAGTCCTTAGATGGCTGCTGGATGATGCAGATTTCTGTCTTAGCGTCGTTGCACTAAGAGAAGGCTGCACTAGATGAGACAAGGTCAGATGAGATTAAGTGCCGAATAATCTGGTGAGGAATCTAGGCAGAGTCACATGATGACATGAAACAAGAACAACACGTTTCCTCGGATGGCTGTTGGGTGATGCAGATTTCTTCCTTAGCGTTGTTGCACTAAGAGGAGCCTAATCAGATGAGACAAGGTCAGATGAGATCAAGTGCCGGATCATCTGACGAGGAATCTAGGCAGATTGTTGTGATGACATGAAACAAGAACAATGCAAGTCCTCGGATGGCAGTTGGATTGGTTGCAGATTTCTTCATTGGCGTCGTTGCACTAAGAGGAGCCTAATCAGATGAGACAAGTTCAGATGAGATCAAGTGCCGGATCATCTGACGAGGAATCTAGGCAGATTGTTTTGATGACATGAAACAAGAACAATACAAGTCCTCGGATGGCTGCTGGATGATGCAGATTTCTGTCTTAGCGTCCTTGCACTAAGAGAAGGCTGCACTAGATGAGACAAGGTCAGATGAGATTAAGTGCCGAATAATCTGGTGAGGAATCTAGACAGAGTCTTATGATGACATGAAAAAGAACAGTGAAAGTCGTTGGATGATGCAGCTTTCTTTCCTGTCGTCGTTGCACTAAGAGAAGGCTGCGTAGACGAGACAAGGCCAGATGAGATTAAGTGCCGAATAATCTGGTGAGGAATCTAGGCAAAGTCACATTATGACGTGAAACAAGAACAATACAGGTCCTCGGATGGCTGTTGGATGGTGCAGATCTTTGTCTTAGTGTCGTTGCACTAAGAGAAGTCTGCATAGATGAGACAAGCTCAGGTGAGATGAAGTGCCGAATAATCTGGCGAGGAATCTAGACACAGTCACATGAAAAAGAACGATGAGAGTCTTTGGATGATGGAGTTTTATTCCCTGTCATCGTTGCACTAAGAGAAGGCTGCATAGATAAGACAAGGTCAGATAAGATGAAGTGCCGAATAATCTGACAAGGAATCTAGGCAGAGTCACATGATGACGTGAAATAAGAACAATATTAGTCCTTAGATGGCTGCTGGATGATGCAGATTTCTGTCTTAGCGTCGTTGCACTAAGAGAAGGCTGCACTAGATGAGACAAGGTCAGATGAGATTAAGTGCCGAATAATCTGGTGAGGAATCTAGGCAGAGTCACATGATGACATGAAACAAGAACAACACGTTTCCTCGGATGGCTGTTGGGTGATGCAGATTTCTTCCTTAGCGTCGTTGCACTAAGAGGAGCCTAATCAGATGAGACAAGTTCAGATGAGATCAAGTGTCGGATCATCTGACGAGGAATCTAGGCAGATTGTTGTGATGACATGAAACAAGAACAATGCAAGTCCTCGGATGGCTGTTGGATTGGTTGCAGATTTCTTCATTGGCGTCGTTGCACTAAGAGGAGCCTAATCAGATGAGAAAAGTTCAGATGAGATAAAGTGCCGGATCATCTGACGAGGAATCTAGGCAGATCGTTTTGATGACATGAAACAAGAACAATACAAGTCCTCGGATGGCTGCTGGATGATGCAGATTTCTGTCTTAGCGTCCTTGCACTAAGAGAAGGCTGCACTAGATGAGACAAGGTCAGATGAGATTAAGTGCCGAATAATCTGGTGAGGAATCTAGACAGAGTCTTATGATGACATGAAAAAGAACAATGAAAGTCGTTGGATGATGCAGCTTTCTTTCCTGTCGTCGTTGCACTAAGAGAAGGCTGCGTAGACGAGACAAGGCCAGATGAGATTAAGTGCCGAATAATCTGGTGAGGAATCTAGGCAGAGTTACATGATGACGTGAAACAAGAACAATACAAGTCCTCGGATGGCTGTTGGATGGTGCAGATTTTTGTCTAATTGTTGTTGCACTATGAGAAGGTTGCATAGATGAGACAAGGTCAGATGAGATCAAGTGCCGAATAATCTGGTGAGGAATCTAGGTAGAGTCACATGATTACATGAAACAAAAACAATACAAGTCCTTGGATGGCTGTTGGATGGTGCAGATTTTTGTCTTAGTGTCGTTGCACTAAGAGAAGGCTGCGTAGACGAGACAAGGCCAGATGAGATTAAGTGCTGAATACTATATTATTCCATCTTAAATTGTTGCCTACATAATTCAACATCGGGTGAGCTCACCTTGCACACTTCCAGTGTTTTGTATTTCAGATTTGTGAAGGCCAGGTTGAGTAGCTACTTGGGCTCCTCAAGCCTGACTTCAGGATTTTTGCGTAGCCATCGCATGGCAGAGTGCGGAGCCCAGTGGGGTTGGGGTGCAGCGCCAAACCCATGCGTGGCCATGCAACGACGCATTGGCAAGGCAGTGGCGACGTGTCGTCGGAAAAAAAACTTGAGCACATGCATGACCAGGAACACCTTCTCCACAAATGCTTTTAGAGCTGCTTGCCGTATTTGGCATGAAGATCAACAATCAAAACATTAACTTGATTAAAGTACAATTGATCCAAGCCCTTCATACAAATATTGATCAACTGACGCAACCTCTCCCCCACCCACCCACCCCCTCAACCCCACAAACCCCCGCCATCTCAGAGCTCACCTTGCGCACTTCCATATCCAAGAACGCCATATCCGCAAAGGCTGCAGACTGCTCAAACTCTGCCAGCTCCTGTGCCGTGGGAAAGATGCTCGTCCGTCTCAGCAGCGCCAGCGTCACCTTCTCCTCCACCCACCTTCCATTCTCCAACCTGACGGGTAGGTAGCTCTTGTCCTTCACCCACTCCGGGTCCGAGTCCATTTTGTTAGTCTTGCGTGAGCCTAAAATACGAAAGGAGCCATGGGGGAAGTCCACAACCTTGTCCCACTCGTACCCCTCTGCCATACTCGGCCCTAGCTCCGCCTTGCAGATATTGATAATGTCCTCCCTGACTTTGAGAGACTTGGTGTAGGTGGTCATGACGTCAGGGAAGTTGAGGTGGACCTTAAAGGGGGTCCTGATGGAGATGATATGCGCAACTGGGCTGTCCATCTTGTAAGACGTGGCCAATACCCGTCGCGCGATGTCGATGATGGAAAGCTGCAGTCGTGGGGGGAGGGGGGGTGGGGGTTTGTAAATGTGTGTGCGTGGGGGGTGTGGGGGGTGGGGGGTGGGGGCTAGAATGTCTTGAAATGCTTTGGAATGACTTCGAATGCTTACACAATCTTTGCGCGAGGGAAGCGCGGGGGAAGCTGGTCAGCACTTCGCTCGTCAGCACTTAGCTGGTCAGCACTTAGCTTGTCAGCACTTAGCTGGTTAGTACTTGGGCCTAGGTGGTTTAGGTTCCGGTGTTTTAGGGTTTAGGTGGTTTAGGTTCATGTGTTTTAGGGTTTAGGTGGTTTAAGTTTAGGTGGTTAAGGTTTAGGTGGTCTAGATGGTTCCGGGAAATAAGAGCTGAGCAGCGAAGTGCTGACCCGCTCCCCCCTACCACTTTTCCTTTTGGGGGCTACGCATGGCAGCTTCTGGCCAGCTCCATTAGCCAGCCACTGGGTCAAGGCCAAAGCTTTCAGCTGCATTGGAATGCCTGTCATGTCAGATGTAAGGCACACCAGCTAGCGTTTGGTTCAGCCCAATGATTGGGGAAAGGGAGCTGCCTAGAAGCTGCTACCTTTAGCTAAAAAAAGAAACCATATCCCCTACCTGCAGTTGCGTCACCTCCTCAGCTTCATCCTCCCAATTGAAGTCCAGCTGGTTAGGGTTTTAGGTGGTTTAGGGCCTAGGTGGTTTAGGTTTAGGTGGTTTAGGGGGAAAAGTGTGCTGACCAGCTTCCCCCTACCTGCAGTCTCATTACATCCTCAGCTTCGTCCTCCCAGTTGAAGTCCAGCTCCATGAAGAAGCGAAAAGGGTCGCTGCCGTATGATTCTGCCAGAAACATCATGTGGCCTTGGTCCAACGCTTGCAGGTATGCAGAGATGAATGCAAAGTACTTGTTGCTGCATAGGGGAGGTGTTGATGATGTTGTTGTAGGTGCTAGTGCTGTTGCATATGAGATTATGTTGTGGTGGTGGTGGTGGTGGTGGTGGTGATGATGGTGGTGATGATGGTGGTGGTGATGGTGGTAGTGGTGATGATGGTGGTGGTGATGATGGTGATGGTGATGATGGTGGTGGTGATGGTGGTGGTGGTGACAGCGATATTGGAAGGACTTGTGATGTTCTTGTCCCAAGTCCGTGTGATTCTGGTTAGCACATTATTGGGCCAAGCTCAAAAGCTTGGAGGAAGGAGGAGATGAATGCAAAGTACTTGTTGCGGCATAGGGGAGGTGTTGATGATGTTGCTGTAGGTGCTAGTGCTATTCCATATGAGATTATGTTGTGGTGGTGGTGGTGGCGGTGGTGGTGACAACGATATTGGATGCACTGAAGATGTTCTTATCCTATGTTGGTATGATTCGGCCAGAAACATTGTGTGGTCAAGCTTCAAAGCTTGCATGTAGGAGGAGATGAATGCAAAGTACTTGGTGCGGCATAGGGGAGGTGTTGATGATGTAGTTGTAGGTGCTAGTGCTAGTGCATATGAGATTATGTCGTGGTGGTGGTGATGATGGTGGTGGTGGTGGTGATGATGGTGGTGGTGGCGGTGACAACAATATTGGAAGGGCTGGTGATGTCCTAGTCCCAAATCCGTATGATTCTGTTAAGCACATTATGTGGCCAAGCTCCTAAGCTTGCAGGTAGAAGGAGATGAATGCAAAGTACTTGCTAAGGCATATCAGCACATGGGAGAACTTGACCTTGAACTTGGTTACATGCCTCCGGCCAGAAATTTGGCTGCTCGCCAATTTTTTTCGGCAGTACAAGCCACATTATTTCACAGGTCTCAGTATATTCAAAAGACCATTCTTCAAAGAAAACAAGGCATATCGTGCTGTGTGTACATTCAGAAATTAGAATCCCAAAGGAAAATAGAAGCTGGGTGTAAGACTGAGAAATCATA
>JAJSRW010000173.1:0-7500 GCA_022414725.1 Microglena sp. YARC | reverse complement strand
TCACGTGTTCATGATTATTATATAAGCTATGTTTGGGCTGCTGCTGTTGCTGCTTATAATTAGCTAGGTGAATAGGCCAAGGCCAAAAGAGTCACACACGCACGCCTCAAAAAACATTAAATAAGGGCCCAAAATCTATTGGGAGCTAAGAGTTTCGGTATCCTTATTCTCAGGCCCTTCACCGCCAGGGTACTACATTTCGTCAAATTGGTCAGCGCTTAAAGCGCACACACGTCAAATTGGCCAGCGCTTCGTAGTGCAAAAAAGCAAAAACTGCGCGCTGCGCCCACAGGGGGTTGAAGCGCGCGCAAAGCGCGCAGAGGGGCTCAAAAAGCGGCTCGCGCTTTGTAGTACCCTGTTCACCACCCTGAAAGATGCCAAGAACTTTTCTCACTGCTGTCGCACGGCAGTCCGATCTCAGGCGCAGTAGCGGTCTGGGAAAGCAAAACCCACAGTAACCATTCCCCAGTGCAAGCAAGCGGGAAGTTTTCTTCAACCTCACGCCCCGTGGAAAGGCGTAACAATTTTCAATTCCCAAAGGCCCTTCATCTATTGCAGGTCCACAACGTAGTTTTTATTGTCAGCTACGAGCAGCAGCTTCTAGGCAGCTCCTTGAGCCAGCCACTGGGGCAAGCCCCAAGATTTTGATAGTTCTGGACAGCGGATCCTGTCAGCTTCCAGACACACTAGGTTGCGTTAGCTTTGGCTGAATAGCCAGTTAGGGGACCTGCCAAGAGCTGCTGCTTGTAATTGAAAATAAAAACACTGGTCCACAGGACTGCGAACAAACAAAAGCTGAGAGAAGGGCATGCCAGCCACTGTCTTCTCTTTCGTGCAATGCGTCTCAAATTGAGCGACACGGTGCGACCCCAGTGCGACCCCTTGAACCTCGCGGAGCGCAAACGCGCGGAGCCGAGGGGGTTTGTGGGGGGGGGGGGGGGGGGGGGGGGGGGGGGGGGGGGGGGGGGGGGGGGGGGGGGGGGGGGGGGGGGCATGCCTGACTAGTTCAGTCGGACCCATGGGTCACTATGCAGTGACGGAATGGCGACGCGTTGAGCACAAAAAACAGTGCAAGCCTTAGTTCACCCTGAGGGTCGCATCTCACAAGAATACCAACCACTCACCATCACACCACCATCTCTTAATCTGCCCCCCCTTTCTCCAATGAGAACCCATTGAAGTAATGATAAAACCTGGTAGGGCGTGGGATTAAGGGAGCCCTGTCGTACGGCGGTGGAGAACGGGCTGCTACTTTATCTGGACAGTGCTACCATAGCGGTTGACAGCAACCACGAACACTAAGGCGCACCCGTAGGGATTCGAATCCCGCACCTTCTGCCTGATTTCAACGAACTCAACCATTGAGCCAATCAGATTCAAGATAAGCACCCATTGAAGTAGACTGGTATCCAGATAGGCTCACTAAGTGGACAAGTATATTTGCAGTTGCCCCTAGACCGCAACTCAAAGCTGGACGAAGCTGAAGCTGGCCAGCCCATGTAAATCAAGACGTAAAAGCTGTTCACAACTAGAGGAAAGTTAGTGCTGTATTTTGTTATCATATGATTGTGGTGAGTTACTCCACACCTTGTTTCACCAAGACAAAAATCTACTCATAAATGCTCAATAAAGTAACTTGACTGAGGAATATAATTTTTTGATGACCACTTATCCACATCATCTCCACCACTGTTTTCTGTTCCTGGTGACCAGCAGCAACTCCTCTGCCTGCCTATTCAGCCAGACCTGAAGCAAATCAGTGCACCTTGAAGCTGACATCAGCAGCTATCTTGCACTTATCTTTTTCTTGCACTTTTCTTGCACTTTTCTTGCACTAGTGACAGCACACCGCCGTGTCCTTGGCATCATCACTACCAGGTGCACAGACATGCGCGTCCCTATCAGCACCTGCCTCTCCCCGTAGTCTACCATCCCCAGCAGAGGTTTGACGAACAGCGCCATTGCCCATTGCTGCTAAGTAACCCTGGAGGCTCAGCGCCGTGTCATTGGCATCACCACTACCAGGTCCACAGACACGAGCACTCCTATCAGCACCAGCCTCTCCCCCTCATCTACCATCCCCAGCAGCAGGTTTGACGAACAGCATCATTATCCACTGCTGGTGAGCGACTCTGGAAGCACAGCATCGTGCCGTTGGCATCACCACTAGCAGGTTCACATGCATGATCATCCCTATCTATCTATCAATCATTCAATCAATACTACGCCTTATTACGAGGCTAGAGGTTGAGGGGGGCAGCCCGCTTGCTTTCACTGGGGCCAACCACCAAATGAGCATCTCTATCATAATTACGACATGCTGTAGCCCGACTGAGCTCCCAGCTCTAGCGCTGGGGCAAAGGCAACAGTCTTGGATACAGGTATCGTTCTGCGACTGATGGAGGCTTCATAGTTTCGAAGGATACTGCGGGGATTCTCCGCCACAGGCAGGCCACAGCCACCAGCATCCCTATTAGCATCTGCCCCTCCCTCACAGCTCAGCGCCGTGTCAATGGCATCACCACTAGCAGGTTCGCTGGCACGGGCATCCTTATCATCATCTGCCTCCCCCTCTCTCGTGCAATCCCCGACAGAGGGGGAGAGTACGTGACTCGCTTCAACAACCTCGGAGGCCCCGTCTGTATCACAGCCATTGGCAGGGACGGTACCATCACGGGCAGAACTAGCAACTGCACGTGCTGCTATCCTGCCAGGTAGCCTATCTTCCCCATTGACACATTGTCCTTCTTGTGCAGCTGCGGATTCCATTGAGCGCACACGGATGGCCTTCAAGTGCTTCCACTCCTTGTCCAGTCTCTGCTGGAGGGTGGCAACAGAGGTCACACCACGGTAGGCCGTGATTTTCTTGCGGCATGCCTGTAGCCTGGGGTTGTGGAGATAGGGGAGAATGGGATGGGGGGCACAGTGAGAAGGGGATAAGGATGGGGAGAGAGTGGAGGGGGATTTGGATGGGAGGACGGGTCGTGATTTTCTTGCGGCATGTTTGTGGCCTGGGGTTGTGGAGATAGGGGAGAAAGGGATGGGTGACAGTGAAAAGGGGATAGGGATGGGGAGATAGCGAAGGGGGATGTGGATGGATAGACAGGTCGTGATTTTCATGCGGCATGCCGGTAGCCTGAGGTTGTGGTGACAGGGAAGAATGGGAGGGGAAGACAGTGAAGCGGGATTGGGATGGGTAGATATGAAACATGGATTGGGTTGGAGGGACTTGTTTTGTTTTTTTGTGCGACGCGTCGCAAATTGAGCGACGCCAGTGCGAAGCTCATGTGTGTAATTTTTTGCCTGGTAATGTTTGAAAGGGGGATTTGGATGGGATGATGGGAGTATGGTACTGAGGGGCTGGGATGGGATTTATTGGAGAGGGTACTTTGGAAAATGCTGAAGTCAGCCAGTGGTCAGATGGACTATAACACAGTGGGGATTTGTAGTCGAGGTTGAAGTGTGAAGAGAAGAAGATTTGAAAGAGGGGGTAATTACATGGTAATTGTATGGCAGTTGTATGGTAATTGTATGACAAATGTTTGGTAATTACATGGTAAGTGTATGGTAATGTAATGGAAATAGTTGACTTGTGAAGGGTTGCAGCTGGGTGTGTTTTGTCCAACAAAAAATGAATCCAACTTGGAAAAGCTACTATTACATTTGGGACTTCATGGTAACTCAGGAGTAAATTGTCTTGGTGATACAGGGTGATATCTAAATCCTTTAACGTATAACTTTTTAATTTTAGTTTGTGTAACTTAGAGGCCTTAACTTTCTCAAATATTTCTTGTTTTAAAGCTATAAATAAAAGAAATAAGTTCTAGGTGCTTCGCAAGCGACGCGGAGAATTGGCGGAGAGTGTTTGCCGGAGCAACAGGTGGCACCAGAATCGAGTGCAGCGGACGGAAGCCAGGGTTTTTTACGACAGGCGGCCAGGGGCCAGTTAAGGCCAGGGTAACGTGGCGGACACACGACAGAACAGACAGACAGACAGACAGACAGACAGACAGACAGGCAGACAGACAGGCAGACAGACAGACAGAAAGACAGACAAAATTGACAGCGGGTTTGTTTGACTCTGGGGGCTCCAGCCCCCCCCAGAAGGGGGGGCTCTGCCCAAAATCTGTGGCTAACGGGTAAAATAATAACCTACTGAGCTAATGGGTTAGAGCATGTCACAATAGAGCTGATGTGTAACCTCCCCTCATGTGCACCGCTCTGTCAGCACTTTGAATCATGAGCTGCCTGATGACAGCTAGGAAGCTTACCTCGCTGCTTGTTCGACATAGACAAGTCTTTAAACTGCATAATCCGCTAAGTATGCTCCCTGGTTTCCATGGGTATCTCACGGGAGGACTCGGAATTGGAAGACGATGAGCAACCCGGAGTTGGCTGAAAAACATGTAACTATCCAATCCAATTTACCTGGCCGCTGTGTTGTGTATGAAGTGAGACCAGTCCTCCAGCCTGCCGATTTTTTTTAATGAACAAGATGTTTGTCCCGAAGGACAGGTGGCGGGTGTCGGTTTGCTAGCACTAGACTCAATAACCTGACACGACCCCTCTGCCAGCTGCCTGACTTACCGGTTAAACTGCGTGATGTATGAAGTGAGACCAGTCTCCAGCCCTGCGATGTCCATGCGTGCCCAGGGAGAATTGTTGTTGTGCCACTCATTCGCCAGCTGGCAGTTGATGAAGCTGTCCCGCAGCTCTTGCTCAAGCGTGTAGCTAGCTGTCACGTAGGGGCCAGGCTACAAGAGGTGTGGTGTGGTGTGGTGTGGTGTGGTGTGGTGTGGTGTGGGTGTGTGTGTGTGTGTGGGGGGGGGGGGGGGGGGGGGGGGGGGGGGGGGGGGGGGGGGGGGGGGGGGGTAGTTGAAACAATGCGCTGATTGATGGCAAAGCTAGACACATGCGCTAGCCTACAAGAAGGATGAAAGGTGGTATGTGTAGGTGGGGCCAGGCTACAAGGGGTTTTTAGAGCTGGGAAAATCGAAATATTTTACTTAATTCAAAACCATTGCTATTCTGACTTATAAATCCCAGCAAGCTAAATGTAATACTTGTCATGACTTAGAAAAAAACATCATCATGGGTTGTTGTAACTTCAAGAGGATGGGGTCTGAGGATTATTTTTGGAAAGGAACCAGTGTCCTTATGTAGCACCATGGGTGCTCTCTAGTAGCCTTCGGGATGCTACTAGCAGCTGCTAGACACTTAGGGGCCCAGGCTAATAGGGGGATGGCAAAGGGGTGTGTGTGGGGTGTGTGAGTGGGGGGGCTGGTGGTGGGGTGGGGGTGGGGGGAAGTGGTGCTCTGGTGCTCCTATTAGCCATGCAATGTCGACCATTCCATCCGTGCTGCTCTCCTGGTACACTCCGACTCTCTCTCTTCTCCTCAACCAGGACTGTAACATACAAACACATGCATAAATGGAAGCACTATAGACATCGTGTTAGAGTTTGATCTTGTAATTCTCAGCACCTTTCGTCTTATCTGGGGCTTGGCCGCGGAGCCCACAAAGAAGCAGTTGATTCACGGGGCTCATGGTTGGGCAAGTCGTTTAAACCACGTTGGTAACTTGTGGACTGACAAACATACACAACATACACGCGATACTTGGCATACATTCATGCATATCTGCATATACTCTAACACACAAACACGCATACTTGCATAACACATACAGCATGCACACTAATACAGAACACCGCATACTTGCATACACACATAAACAGCGTACACCACACGCATCACTTGCAAACACGCACACTTGCATACACACATACACATACCACAACACGCATAACTTGCATACAACACAACAAGCGTATTGTAAGCTCGCACCTTTCGTTTTATCCTGAGGCTTGGCCGCTGAGCCCATCTTCTGAAACAAGCGACACTGAGACCGGTCCTTAAGGGTTGAGTCACAAGGTAGCGCGCAATGTCGACATTCCATTCGTAACTGCTCTCCCCGTCACACCACATTCTCTCTTAGATCTCCTTACAAGCAGCTTTGGAGGAAACTGCTGAGGCAGCCTTTCTGGCCACTTCGGGAGCTCCCGCTTTGAGGTGTAAGAGGGGGCGACATATCTTACTGGGGGATAAGGACATGAATGGGCTGAGGGTGGTGACTGCTTTGAGGGCAGCCTTACTTGCGTCCGCTGATGATGGGTGGTTTGTCGTATGCATGGGGGAATCGTGCGGCCTTAGACATCGCAGCCCACATCCTTTGCTGAACGATGTTGGGCCAGATGGCTAATGGGTCTTGAGACGTGAGGAGACTCAAGGCGTCCATGGTGAGTAACCTCCTGGGGTCCAGGTGCTTGAGACGCGGTGGCGCTTATTGGGGGACGCGGGACGGGAGGGGGAGGGGAAAGGGGGAGGGGAAAGAGGGCGCAGCGGCAAAAGGATCTGGTTTCTGCGCTGCACTGCGTGAAATATGAGAAGGTGAACTGGGCAGACGCAGCTGATGGTGTACAGTCTGACCCTGGGAGATGGTGCCACTTGAACATGAGATGGTGTACAGTCCTGACCCCTAGAGATGGTGCTAACTGAAACCATGAGATGGTGTACGGTCCTGATCGCTTAGGTGGTGTCACTAGCGATTGTCTGAGCGGTAGAGAGTGGTGGCTTTGGGGTGTCAACAGCTGCTCTAGCAGAGTGTGGAGGGGAGGCGAGATCTGATGTTGATTTTTGATGTTACGATGGTGGCCTCGAGGGGGGAGGTGGTTGATTTACGTGGAAGCGATTGGAGGCATGAAGAGGTGGTTGGCTCTGGAGGTGTCAATCCCACGAGGCTGCTTGCCAACACACACACACGAGGTGGAGGAGAAGAGATCTGGTGCTGATTTTGATGGTTGAAAATGGGTAGTGCACCAGGGGGGCGGTAAGGGTGTGCTTGCAACCAGCGAGGCTGAAGAGAGTGGATTTTGGCTCTGGAGGTAATCATCACGAGAGATGCGGGACAGACTGCGCACTCAGAAACATGAATTCCAGTCTTAGCAATACTCATAAGAGAGCGCACCAAACGTTAGAAGCAGAGCTTGAACTCATAGGGCCCGAAGAAAGAGGATAAGTAGGCAGTAGTATGGCGGGGAGAACAAGACCATGGTGGGTAGGGACCCTTGATGTTGAGGGGGTTCATTCACAGGGGTGGAGGGTGGTTTTCTGAGAGGCTCGAAGGTGGTAGGTTAGGTCTCCAGTCTTCGTTAAGATACAACAATGCGGCGACCACCCAATTTACTTGAGGTGGTCAAAGAAAGACTTGTACTATTATGAAGGAGGACGCAGGGAGGGGGAAGACTGACTTGGCCACTGATTTGGATAAGTGGACGGGCTTAAGACACCAGTAGGGGTAGGTCCGTGGTGAGAACGAGCGGACGGGAATGAGGTGATGAAGTACTGAGGCTAGCACTTGGGGTCAGCGGGCATCTAGTCCAGGTCGCGGGTGGCCTGGTGGTAGTGATGGCATACAGATGAATGAAGTCAGCCGCGCCAG